>JADGJH010000738.1:3291-14866 GCA_027596945.1 Physocladia obscura
CCGATAAGATGAATGAGTGGTGATTTTGCTATAATTTTTTGTCAAGAAAACATTAGTCTTGACTTCATAAACACTTTAATTTTCTTACTGATTAAAAAATGAAGGAGGCAATAGGCAATAATAGTGGAGTTTTTAATATAAAAATGTTTGCTTGACAGATATCCTTATGGATTGCACCGCTGCCATTTCAAATGCTTGTTTTGTCTATTGGGATTATTTAAACAAAAAGTTCACTGACATCAAACCTAATGTCAGTAACATGAGAGTATTTGGCAGCAAAGATTTTACTTTGCTTGACTAGTTTGCTTCCGCTAATTTTGAAAAAAAAACAAAAAAAAACAAAAACATTTCATTACAGCCGTAATTATCGCTGGACAGCATCACACAATGTTTGCGTTTGTAGCGATTATTTCTTTTATAAAAATGACAAAAAAAAACACACAAAAAAGCAACGTAAAAGAAGACAAACGTGTAAGCGCGCATACACTCAGTCTTGATCTGAATTATTTTCTTTGTGTATATCTCTTCCCCATAGACATATAAATGTAATAGTCAATGCCTATGTCAGCGCTCCTGGCTGTATGATTATATCTTTTGGCTGTAAATACAAACGAATGACGAAAAATTGATTTTCGGACGTCAGAATCAAGAATTTGTTTTTCAGCAGTCTGTCTGTGTTTGACAAAAACAAGGTCCATGCCAGGTGCCCCAACAGACATAGCAACTTCCGGCTTCAAACGAAACCGAGAACTGCGGAGAGTTTCGGCACAGGGAGCCGACCGTGTGGAACAGACGCATGTCGAGTCTATTGAAGCTGAAGGTGAGGAGAGTTGCAAGTGCTGTTTGTAAGCCGATCGGCAATATAGTGTTTAATTTGATGCTAACAACGAAATCATCCAGACAGCAAAACGAGAAACAAGCGATCAAAACTGCTGAATTCCGACAAAAACAACGGCATCACACCCCCGTCAGTCCGTTCATCAGCTCGGCTCAACCTGCAACCATCGTCCCCACCGTCTGCCATCATCTCAGAATATTCCCTCAGCACGCCACCTCTCCCCGCGCTAGCTTCGCAGACTTCACCAGCTTCTGGTCCATCACGGTGGTTTGCGCGTCCATACCTCCCCACCTTGAATCTGACCTTGTTCAAAGCACCACTCCCACATCCCGTCGCCTTCGAAAAGAACGAGAAAATTGGAAAAACGCGTATTAAAAAGAACATTGCTGCTTTTTTCCATGCGTCGAGCGGGCATCCTCCAAGACCTCTTGTTCTTTTTGGAACAGGCGGCGAAAATGAAAATGGAATACTTGGTGTTGGCGCTCTTGTAGGCTGGGAAACGCGTGGATTATCGATGGAGATGGCGATGCGAGCTTTTGCTATTCCAAATGAACCACTCCACATTGTAAATGGCGTTGGTTTGCTATCCGCAAGTTTACGTCAATCAGCTTCTAAATCTGTCGAGACAGCTCTAAAAAGCTTGAACTTCGCCTCCCCTTTGCCAGATTCGAAAAGCAAAGGAAATCGCCGCAATACTTGGACTCCAACATCTTCCGAACCATCTTCCAATTTAGAAACAACAATTGGACGAGGTTTATTTATCAATGAAATCATGGATTCTGACACGGCGCGTCTCGTAAGCGCTGTCTTTGTCGATGAGTTGTTTGAATATGACGAAGATTACGATTCATCGTGGAGTAAAGTTGTGAATGGACTTTTGCAGGTAGAAAAGGGTACAGGCGAGGCGTTATTTGGACTTTTTGAAAAAAGCAAATCGAGCAGTATCGATAATTCCAGCTCTCTATCAATATTCGAAAGCAAAGCAATGACGGGCGCTGAAGTTTCCAACAAACGTTTGTCACCTCACTGGGTATCACTCGAAAAATACATTCACGAATACTCTTCCGCCTGCGGACCCCGCGGAAATGTCAGAAAATCGGCTTCATTCGTTACCTTAAACCGTCCTAGTCTGACGCGACTGCAGCAGCAACAGCTGAACCTTTCTTCTCGTGGCTCAACAAAAGGTGGTGGTAGTGGTCCTCAGCCTCGCCAAGTACAATCGAAAAGGCCTTTGCGAAAGGTGCCATCAGAAAGGAATCCTGTTTCTGAACGTGTTACTTTTGGCAGACGAAGCAATAGCAAAGTAAACTCAGAGGTTAAAGCTGACGTTGTAACTAAACGAATTTATGCGCCCGGTGAACGCACGCGCGAAGCAGAAGCAAAATGGGATGACAGATATCCAGCAATGAAAGAACTGTATTCGAGAAAGGATTTTTTGTCTGCGGGGCTGTACTCGGGATTTTTGAACAATTCTGCGACTGTATCTTCAATACCATCTAATGATTTGCAGAGTCGGAGTAATCTTGCTTTTGCTATTCCTGCAACAGAAACGATTGATTCTGTGTCTGAAAAATCCGATGACGCCATTTTGAAACAAGTTTCGTCGCCATGTAGTAGTTCTGTATTTACGCCGCCATCTTTGAATTCTCTGGAGCTGTCTGACACCGATTTGAATATACAACAACAAACCAAGCCACGAAAGCAATTCAAATTCTCAATGCCTCTGTATCATGGAAGCACAATTCTGGAAAATGAAGAAGACTTTTGGCTTCCTTTTGATTTGTTTCGATTCGTGGAATGTGTCGGAGCTGGAGAACTGGTTGGTTCATTATTATTATAATGACAAAAAAGAAAAGTTTTTTTTTCTTTTGTGGAATGTCAGGGCGTCTCATTCATCCTCCTTTTTACAAGGCCCCAGTTCCACAAATGAACTCTATCGGAGCACGAAAGCCAGATCCATTTATTAGAATCAAAAAAAGTATGTTTTTTGATTAATCGTTTTGGTTGATAAATTTTGACAAATTGTTTTCTGTGGTTAGATATTTTTGTTGACCGAAAGCCACGGAAAGACGTTCTACCATCTATTTGCAGCTGTGTTCTACCGGCCGACGGCAGTCCGGCCTGTGGAGCAGATTGTTTAAACAGGTGAAAACTGACGGTGCAATTATTTTGTAAAACAAAAATTTCTAACTATATAGTGCTTGTTAGAGTAATGCAATTTGAATGTATGGATGGAAAATGTCCAACTGGTGCCGCTTGCTCGAATCGTTCATTTCAAACAGGAGAAACTGCCCCAAATCTTGAGATTTGTGAGGTTCGTCTTTAAATTTTTAAATTTTTAAAATTTATTTTTTAAATAATTCAATTCTGAAAATTCCGACAATTAATAGACAGTTGGCCGAGGATTCGGTATTCGGACAAATGAGCCTATATCTAAAAACAAACTGGTGATGGAATACTGCGGTGAAATTGTTAGCCAACAAACTTGCTTGGAACGTATGGATGTAATGTACGCGGGCGCAACACACTATTACTTTCTAAATTATGACAAGAGCGAGGTAATTGATGGCGGACGCAAAGGCAGCGATGCACGTTTTGTGAACCATAGTTGTGATCCAAACTGTCGAATCGAAAAATGGGCGATGGGTGGGGAATACTTTGTTGGGCTTTTTGCAGACAAGGACATCGAAGCTGGTGCAGAGATCACTTATGATTACAAGTTTGAAAGCTTTGGCCCAATGAAAAAATGTTTATGTGGAGGGAAAAAATGTAGAGGTATGGTCTCTTTTCTTTTCTATTGCAATCAGTTTTTGTATTAAATCTTTATCAGGTTTTTTGGGATTAAATAAAAACAACGATGGTCGAACTGATATCCAGGCGTTAAAGCTTGGTTTGTATAAATTCTGCATTTTACTACACGGAATTTAAATTTTTACATTCATCAGCAACACTATCGACATTTGACCCTTCTTTGATGGCCAAGGATAATGACAGTGGAACAAAATACCACTCATTTTCATTCAAACGTTCTACAAAATCCTTTATTCAGCCAGTCGCACCTTGCCTTCCCTTTGTTATAAAAGTATTCTCTGGCAATCCCTTTGATTCGGGAATCAACATTACATATTTCGGTGGAGTTACTCCAGAAGATACTCTTTTAACGTTGTACAAAGATGCCGCGTCGGCTTCTGCTGCCGAAGGGGCCGCGAGACCACGACCGTTTTTGAAACGAAATCTTTTGAATCTTTGGCTTCCCGAATTTGGAAATGTCACTGATAAAGCGGCTGACAGTATGGAGAAAACGGCGCCAGTTTTTCTACGTCGCACACATACACGGAAAAAACACGCCATCTCGCTTGCAACTGGAAAAGGGCGAGTGAGTGGTATCTTTCGCAGGGGGCGAAGTTCTGGAGGTGTTGGAAGATGGCGGCGAAAAGTTGCGGCAACCGCGGCAATAAAACGCAGTAGAGGTGGTGACATTTTTGAGAGGCTGGTGGCAAAGGCGAAAGAAGATACGATTCAAAAAGGAAGTAAAGATGATGTGGATGAAGAAGCGGAGGAGACAAAGAAGGCGAAAAAGAAGAGTGAGTTATGGAGTAGACGCAGTAAGCGTGGAATAGACGAAATTTTTCGGGAACTTTCGGGCAAAAATGAGGAAACGGTGAAAGAGGTTATTTTAACGGACGCAGAAAATGCAAATTCTGGTGGAACGAAGGGTAAAAAAAAGCAGGCGATGGGTCCTGCTGACGTTATTATTAAGGAGAATGGACGTCGATTTTCTCAGCGCTTATCAAGGCAAGAGAATTTGTGATTAAAGATATTGATGACACCCGTTTTTTAAGCTTGTTGCAAAGAAATTAATCATCTATCGCGAAAACGCGTTGGTTGATTGCAACTGCTCTGTGACCAGAATTTTGTTTTTTTGATGACAAAAAAGAGCTACAAGAAAATCGTACAATATTAATTTGCCGAAATGCACTTTGATTGAAATATTTTAAAAACAACCGTTTTGATTTTGTAAACCTGACTGCAGGAAGTTCTGTGAGTTGACGGCAGACTGTTGTTGATAGCAGTATCACATTTCATGATCCTTGATTCCAACTATTCCAGACAAATAGAGAACTAAATTCTATGAAATTTCAGTTCCAGTAAATTCCAGTAATTTCTCTATTGTTTTCAGAGACCATTCATAAAGACAGAAAATGACACTAGTCTTGAAAGCTCAACGATTGTTTCAAAAACCTTTTTCAATTGTTGCAGCATGTAACAAAATGCACCTGGCTGTTGCAGAATCGAATAGTCGCTGATGGCGATTAAACTTTACCATTTAAATTCAAATTATCAAGCTTTTCCACCTTATGAGTTGATTTTTTTTTTTTTTTTGAAATATTATTTTCATGGCATAGAAAAATAAATCAATCTCGTGAAAATCAAAAAGAGGGTTTAAAATTTTACAAAAATAAATTTTGAACTGGAGAATAAGAGATGGCAGGAGTAGCAACGCGGTTGCTGTTTACTGTAGGAGCGATTGCTCAAACTGCACAGGCAGTATTGATTCCGAAAGCATACGGCCATCGTAACTGGCATTTGTCTGCAGTGTCACTCAGCAACACTCAAAATTGTACTACCGCGTACCAAACGATTGCGGGCGACACGTGCGGCTCAATAGCCGCCAAATACGCCATGGTATTGCGTTTAAATTATTTTTTTTAATTTTTTATTTTTTTGACGTTGATGTGCTCCGTCCGCTTGAATAATTTTTTTCTTATTTTTCTTGCACATGCAATCAGCCATACTCGAGTTTCATTGAGATCAATCAAAACGCTAGCTGCTACGAAAATGTCCAGCTTACTCCCGATGAGCTTGTGTGCATTCAACAAACAAACGCAACAAACGTGTCTTGCAACTTCAGTTACACACTCCAAAAAGGAGACTCGTGTACAGAAGTTGGCGACCTGTTTGGAATCTCGACATCGACTCTGTTTGACATGAATCCGCACTTGGATTGCGTTGACTCTTCGACTTTTGTCGGCGAAAAGATTTGCCTAACTGCAACTGTTACAAATAACTCAACTGCAGCGACTGTAGTTTTGGGCGGCCAATCGACGACGGCGAGTGCATCGAAAAATGATTTGAATATTACGACCATTGCTTCGTGTACGCATAAAGTCTCGCTGACAAATTCAACAGCGAAAGGCACTTGCGTTGATTTTGCGGCTGCCAATAACATTTCCGTCTCTGATATTGCTGCTTGGAATACTGGAATTGATTGTTGGAATCTGGCAGCATTTTCTGGACAATCAATCTGCGTTAGCGCGACAACGTCATTTATTCCAACGGCAACAACAAACTCTGCACCATCTGCATCTACAATTTCTATCGCAATATCTGCAACTACGACAACTTCCCCCCTTTCAATATCTAGCGCTGAAGCATCGCCATCGCCGTCACCATCGCCGTCACCGACAACAACAGATCCTCCTGTTCAAGTTCAAACAACAGTTGATGTGCCTGCTCCGACAACTACTACAACTGAAGCAGCTCAAACAGATCCTTGCTCGGCAATATTAAGTATTGCGGCAGGATACTCTGCAAGTGATAGTCCCAATGATGCTCTCAATCTAATTAATCAGATTCGTTCTTATCTTGGCCTGTCATCATATTCTTGGAGTTCGGATCTTGTGAATCAAGCGTATACTGACGCGGTTTATTCAGTGGATAATGCTGATTGCCAAGCTGGTGGATTGGTGCATGACCCTGACTTTGGCGTTGCGCTTGCAAAGGCATTGGGATTTGGGGACTTTATAGATGCAATTGACTCTTTTATTAGCTACGATGATGGTGCTGGGTCTGAGTGTTTTCAATGTAAGCTTCTTCATAATCACGCATTTTATACTTCTTCTTTACACCATTTGACTTTATTTTTTTTTTTTTTTTGTAGATTTTAACGATGGAGTTACCGATTCTCATTTTGGTTTTATGGTTGGTGGATATTCGCAAGTGGGCTGTTCGGCTGCGGATTGTCCGGGTGGGTCTCCAGTAATTGGATGCGATTACAATTAGAATTGCCTGGTTCTCCTCCTTTTTTTTTTCTCTTGCTTCGGTTCTGCCTCATTTACACTTGTTTTGTGTTTTTTCGTTTTTTTGTACTTGTTAGAATGGAAAAATAAATCACATGCCTCATTCATAAAAGGACTAGCAAACTGTTGATTTGATAAATTTTTGAAACTGATTAGGGATACAGATTGGAGTTCCACACCCATAATCAAGGAAATATCTGTTTGACAATAAAGTCTTTTGTTTTTCGCATGGTCATGAATCTTGAAAAGTGCTTCAATATTCATGAAATTGCTTGTGGATTTTTACGGATGCAGGAGATGGTGAAAGAAAATTTTAATTTTCAAAGACACGGAACTGCAAATGAGTGAAAATTTTCCAAATGAAAAAGAAGATTGGAAAGGAGATGGCGTTGCCAAAAACCAAGACAATGACGTTTGGTCTGAGCTGGTGGGCGGCGCTGATGATTGCTGGGGCGGGTATAGAGACTGCGCAAGCCAAAGATCTGAATGCAAAGCTGACGGGGCACTGGGCTAAGGGAATGACGGGTCAAGCTGCAGCTTGCAATCACACGTACCAACTGGCAACCGATCTGACATGCTCCGTTGTTGCGGAGCAAGTATCCATGGTAATTTTAACTCACGCAGCTAACGTATTAGAGGGTGAAACTAATGCAAAACGGACAGACGCTCAAGGACTTTATCAGCATCAACGATGGTCTGCCTTCTAGTTTATTCAACTGTTCGTCAGCCGACAACCTGCTACTACCCCCGGTGGTGGTGTGCATTACAGATGTGGTGTATCAGAGTACGACTGGTGCCGCGTATAACGGTACAACGGGCAAGGAGATTCCGCTGCCTGGTGCCAACTCGGCTAACGAACCAACCTTTAATGGGTGTGTTTCTTGATCTCCAATTTTTTGCCTTTCCTTCTAAATGGGCAATTTGCTTTCTATTGCAGAACAATAACAACACGACGCATTACGTCAACGACACGCAAGGCAAGTGCAACGGCGACCGCAACTGGAGCTTTGGCAGGTAACGGCACAGTAGTGGCGGGCACTGCCGAGGGCACGGCCACTGGTGATGCTGCGGCGCAGGCTTCGGCTGCGGCGGCTTCCGAAGCTGCCGCTGCCGCCGCAGCTGCACAAGCCTCGGCCGATGCTGCCGCTTCCGCTGCCGCCGCTGCCGCGTCGGAGCAGTCTGCTTCTACACCATGTAATCAGATTGACGGTACGCTAGGGCCTTGCGAGGCTTACGCTGCTACCGATTCACCACCCAACGAAACTGGACTGGATATAGAAACCCAATGTCTTACGCTCTTCAACTACGCGCGCCAGCACTACAATTACGGCACCTGGGACTATGTCTGGGACCCGTGGCTTGCCGAGTATGCGCAGTACTCTGCTAATTACGCTGCCTACTATGACTGTTCAGATTGCCATACATACTCTGGTTCAGGGTATTCGTGGGGTCAGAACCTGTATCTCGGCGAGTACGATTGCGAGAGCGGCTACTTCGGCTGGGTCACCAATGAGGCTGCTGGCGACGACCCCGCCAACCCCGAAGAAGGCCACTTCCTCAATGTTGTTGGCTTTGATATTCCATACGTTAGCGTTGGTTGTGCCGGTGCCTCTCAGAACGGTAATGTTGCTGTCGTCTGCAACTATGGTCTCGTTCTTCTTGATGACCAAACTGGTTTGGTTCCTACTTTCTAGACGTGTATAACTCTAGATCCCTAGACTGAATGTGTTATACTCTTTTTTTATCTTTCGTCTTTTTCTTCCCAATTTTTTGCCCTACCTTTTCCCTGTTTTTGGTTTTGAGTTGATTAGTGTTGAGAAGAGATTTCCATTATATATCACAGTATTTGTGATGTCTTTTCTAATTTTGATCGGTAATGAGACTGGGAACATTCAACCAAAAATTAATCAGAGATATTGAGTGATGGGTGAAATTTTTCAGGGGTTGTTGGAAATTTCTTGCTGAATTCCAAGGTGTCGCGTGAACTCCAATAACTCGTTCCAATAATCAATCAAAGCAATGAAAAATATGTTTGAGCAAAATCCATAATATTAAACTTCCGTTGCTCCACAAAGGGTTTTCAGCCCTGGAAAAAAAAATCTATTTCTTGGCTCTCATTGTTGACCCATCTAGTGCAAAGAACCACCCAGTGCAACTCAAATGATCAGTTATTGGTCTGTACAGCTTTTTTAATATTTTTAGTGTAGCAATCTCCCGGTGAGTCCAATTTTGTGCGAGAGTCCTGACCCCAGAAGACTGCAATCATTTTTTTTTTTTATGTCGCAAATTGAAAATGTTTCAAACTTGGTGAACAACAGACTAACCTATCAAAATCTTCTTTTTATTGTATACAACACTACAGTACCACTCTAAGCAAGTGGCTGTCGTTGGGTGTGTATCAGCATTCACATGTTGTTTTCTTAATGTTGCTGGTTGTAATTCCTCTATTGCCGATACACATTTAATACTATCCCCCCAAAGTCTTTGGTTGATTCTTTCATTGTGAACGCTTACTTGTGCGGTATCAAATCTTGGTGAAGGTCTGGGATACCATTTTGTATAGGCTGGTGTTGGCCTTGTCTATTGGGGGGTTGCTTTTGAAAGCTCTACTTCTGTTGTTGCCAAAATCTTGCATTACTGAGACACTTGCAAAAATATTGACAAATTCTAAAGGAAGTATTGTTGTCCAATATTTCTGTTTTCCACTGTTATTATCGATTTTGGGAAAAAAACTCCTAGCAGGTTAGATTTTTCTCAAAGCATTCTCCTGTCAGCTTTCCATCATGATGTCATTCAAGTTTGACAGTTTTGTCAGTCATCAAGGCATATTGATGACAGTAAGTAGTGAATTTAACATTTTGAACCAGACCATTCAGATAATATTATTTTTACCATTGAATTTGAACGTGAAGAGTACAATGGAAAGCATTGCATTTGTGTAACGTAATTAGCACTGCAAATGGCAATAATTACAAATGCGTCGTGAAAAGGAAAAAAAGTTTGATTACGGTCTGAAGTCAATTTGTGGCTGTAGTGCCGACAAAAATAAATAATCTGTGCATTTTTCTGTTTTGATTTATAACTCCGGCCCGGCGCTTTTCTCAACCTCTGTATGTCACATGCTGTGCAATTTTTACTTCACTCTTTCCAAGAAACAGACGAAGTGACGCACCTCATAAGGGAACTGAAACGAATAACGAAACGAGCAAAATAGAATAGAATGGTGGATAATAGAAACAAGAAAACGCACTCTGCGTTGAAGGTGTTGGCGGTAATTATGAGTTTGGCGGCGGTTCCGTCAACAACAGCATTCAACATTGGACGCTTGGGCCACTGGAATCCTGGAGCATTGAATGTGCAGCAGGTGCAAGACTGTACGTATACTTATCAGGTTGACGGCAACAGCACGACGTGCACGCAGGTGGCAGCAGTGACGTCAATGGTGAGTTCAATAACAGCATCATATGGTTGACTGACGGTAGCTGATGTGGTTACAGACAGTAGCACAGTTGCAGACGCTCAACACGTGGCTGAGCTGCACGCGGCCAATATCGGAGAATGCATTAGTGTGTATTGGCGCGTCGCTGGCCGTATCGAGTGGGGGTGCGGTGGTGCCGGACACGACGGCGGGTGCAACGGCCACGGCAGGCGCGGCGGCGACCGACATTGTCTCGTACACGACGGTGTCGGGCACGGTGGTCGGCGTCACGGTCACCGTTACGGCCGCAGTCACGGCAACAGTCACGGCGGCGGCGGCGGCGGCGGCTTTGTCGGCCTCCTCGGCTTTGTCGGCCTCCTCGGCTGCCGCGGCTGCTTCGGCCGCGGCAGCGGAGTCGGCGTCGGTTGCGTCGGCGTCGGCGGCCAGTGCGTCTGCCGCTGCCGCCGCCGCCGCTGCCGAAGCGACGGCCGAAGCCGAAGCCGAGGCTGAAGCTGCCGCCGCGTCTGCTTCTGCGTCAGCCGCCGCCGCCGCTGCCGCTGCTAGCAGCAGTCTCGCGGGCGCACAGAGCAGCTGCAATGCCGGCGACTACTCCGGCTGCCAGACCATTGCTTACAACTACGATGATCCACCCGATGTTAGCGGCGAGGACTTTGACAGGTAATACTGAACTGCTCCAGAGAGACAATTAATAATCTCCCACCATCTATTACATTTGCAGCGCGTGTTTGGATCTTGCAAACTACGCCCGCAGCATCTACGATCCGTCTGCCGCCGCCCTGGTGTGGGACTCGACCCTTGCTTCGTACGCCGCTGCCTCTGCCGACTACGCCGCCACTTACGATTGTTCTGACTGCCACACGAACTCCGGGGCAGGGACTTCATGGGGTCAGAACCTGTATCTCGGCGTCGGAACCTGTGCCGATGCGTATTTTGGCTGGGTCACTCAGGAAGCTGAAGGTGCTGGTGCTTCGTATGGTCATTTTGCCAATATTGTTGGATTCGCTGCCCCATATGTGTCGATGGGATGTGGTGCCGCAACTGTTAATGGCATCGTCGCCATTGCCTGTGACTATGGGCTGTAAACGAACGGGACTAAAAACACTTTTTAAATAACTATCATCTTCAATACCTTATTTTCTACTGACTCAATTTTATTCCGACTATATACTGCTTTGCCTCATATGCATGTGCTTTGTCTGTGCGTTTTCGCTTATTCCG
>JADGJH010000739.1:0-14862 GCA_027596945.1 Physocladia obscura
CAACTTGCCTCACAAATATGAAGTCTTGCATGTGAATGGCTCTTACAGAAAGCCAAAGATGGTTGTCAACATTGGTGACATTGAATTGGCAAAGACAATTTTGCAGACTGACAAGGATGCTGAACAAATTGAGGTATTAAATCCACAAATTTTTCAATTCAAAACACAAAGACATACTCATTCTCACAAAGAAACAGTTAGAAGGAATGACGCTTTGATCCATGAAGTTCATAGAAGCTTTGGTCATTTTAATTTTCATTTAGTGCTTTGAAAAAAAGTTTAAGGAATTTGTCAAAATTTATCTTAAGACAAAAATATTCCAAACACACTGGAATTTTGTTCTGATTGTGCACTTGGAAAAATAAAGCAAGGCCCAATATATGCAACTTCAAGACCAGCAACACAATTACTTGAAAGAATAGGCACAGACACTTTCCCACTACCTAAAAGAACAAAACAATAAATATTATTCATCTCTAAAATCCCTTCTTACACATGGCAAATCAACATAAGGGTCACTGGTGGACATGCTGCGGCAACTTGTTCTTGCAAGTGCATGTCACGCAACAGGATATGCAAAGCCTGGACATGCCAGTGAATGTCCATTCCAGTGAAACAAGTTTTGTGGGTTTTGTTGAGACAATTGACTATTTGAAGATTCATTGTAGTGGCACCAGCATGATTGGCTTTGGCAGGTCGAATTAGTTCTTTTGTTGCCTCTTTGAATGTTTCATTCTTGTCCATTGAGTTCCCATAACGCTGCACATAAACAACTGTTTCTGTGCTATCCCACTTCTTCAGGAAATCAGCTGTCACTTCATCCAAGTGAAAAGGCTTTTTCTTGGACTGTTGCAGCTTGAATAGAACAAAATGTTCAAATTGAGATTGTCCACCAGTGGTGCCCACGCAAGCGTTCATTTTGCATTGACAATAATGTTGCGGGATATGTGCAGTTTAACTTTCTCAAGCAGGCTTGTCTTGAATTCAGACAGTCTTGTTGATGAAATCAAGAATGCTGGGAGTGCAGATGCTAGCTGACCAATAAAGTCCTGCACACCAAGCAAGAACGTGCCAACTGCTTCTTGCGCCTCGACAACTGCACTTGTTGGACTTTGACTGGTTGAGGGAGTGGTCTCTTTGTTTGGTTCAGTCATTTCTGTGCTTTTGATGCATCAGATTGGTTGAGTATAATGCAAGAAACACAATGGCGACTTGTATTTGGGCGCTGGTGTCCAGTGCGGCTGGTGCTGAAGCTCTGGGGGTTTTTGGGGGGATTTCAAAAGGGGGAATTTTTATTCGCGCCAATCCGGGATTTGGTGCTGTGGTGTCACTTTATCAAGAAATGAACAAACGATTTGAATTTTCGCTGTTTCGTAACGCAACGCTGAAGGAGAAGCATCGCAGCGAATGGCTGCCAGTGGGAAGCACGCAAAATGCAAATTCCGAGTATACAGCAACAATGCAAACAGACAGCAACGGACGCGTGTTTGTAGCGTCTTTGGGTGGCGGCGGAATCCACGTCGTGGGAAACGGCACAAACGCAAACAACGTGGTTAATTCGATTGGCGGATCCGTCAGTGATTTTGATGTACGCGGTGATATTCTTGCCGCAGTGGGTGGCAACATGGTACGGATAATCGCAATGCCATCATCTTTTTCTGCCGACAGCATTAGCAATAATTCTGCTGTTGTTGGATCCGCTGGGTTTGAAACGGCCGCACATCTCGTTTTGCTCAACCGCGTTGCGCCGATCGCCGCCGTTGCGACTGTTTCTGCTGCCGTTTTTGTTGACGCAGCAACCACAAAAGAGATTGTGTCGTTGGCGCATCCCTCAACGCTACAGAGTCTGGCCTGGAGCGCCCAGGGTTCGACTCTCGCCGCGACTGCGAAAGACAACATTGTCCGATTGTTTGATCCACGCGCAGCGAGATCAAACTCTGTGGATGCGGCCGTCCTGATTTCACAAGTACATCATGCGGGTGTCAAACCTTCGAAAATTGTGCCCCTGTCCGACGCGTCGTATTTTCTATCCACTGGATTTTCGAAATCAAGAGACCGCGAACTGGCTTTATGGGATGTTCGGAACTTCAAGTCACCCACATTTTCTCTTAAAGTCGATTCAAGCACGGGTCTTCTGATTCCTCTTCTTGATGTGGATTCTGGCTTGCTGTTTTTGGCAGGTCTGAATTGTGTTTTCGCTCTTTCTTTAATTTAATTTGCCTATATATTGCGCATAGGCAAAGGAGAGACAACGATCCGCACGTTTGAAGTCACAACTTCAAACATTACCCAGACGCTGACAAACTTTATCACTTCTGTCCCAGTTATTTCTGCATGCTTGATGCACAAACTTGCTGTGGACGTCATGGATTGCGAAGTTGCCAGAATTATGGCTCTTGCTACTGCTGGAACTTCTGAAACGATTGTTCCAATATCTGCGACTGTCATGCGAAAGAATAAAATTGATTTTCAAGAAGGTTGCCCGATTTTTTTTTGTCCTATATTTGCCTCCGCATTAATCAAACGTTTTCAGATTTATTCCCGCCAACTTTTTCGGATATCATTGTAATTTCCGCTCAAGAATGGCTTAACAGAAAAGATACACCACCTGCAAAAGTTTCCTTGAATCCTCGCGCCAAAACAATTCCAACTGTTTCAACGAGCACATTATCTGCTGTGCCACCTAAACTTGTGCCCATTCCAACTGCAATTGCAATTGAATCATCAACTCCATATGTAACCTCCCAGGCCAAACCCACTTTGGGTCCATCAACACCAACCCAAACTCCCTTGCCACAAAAGACTGCTTCAGCTTCCCCACAATTATCCTCGTCATTGAATCAAACTCCATTTTCATCATCACCACAAACGATTCCATCCTCACCAAAAGCCACCATTATTGATTCTCCAGCTCCCTCTCAAAAAACTAAATCTCGATCAACTCCCCCCAAAATCGCAACTCAATCCAGCTTCAACTACATCTCAGGCGTTCCGACAAAACATTTTGATAACCTCAAAACTCAGCCGCCAACCCTTGCGAGCGAATGCCGCCTATTTGACGCAAACTTCGCCTACGCAGCTTGGCCCGTCCCTGGTTCCGGCGGCCGCGTCACCTTCTGGCCACACTCGCGAACGGGTCGACTCCCCGCCGTCCGCGTCCCCTGCGTCATTCCCAGCCGCGACCTCTCAGATTTCTATCTCTCTCGACGCAGCGAGAATACGCTTTATACGCTTAGCGACGACGGTGTGCTGCGAACGTGGGTGTTGCCAGTTCCAGAAGACTTCCCCTTCGATAACGGCAAGGGAATGGATGATTTGACTGTCCCTGTTGCAGCAGTGAAAGTCAATGCTGGAAAGAGCGGGTTTATGGCTGTTCATCCAAGTATTAGTGGGTTGGTTGTTGTTGCAAGTGCTGAACCCGCGAATGCGGCATTGCGGTGTTGGGATATTGGCAATGGTGGCGATGGCGCAAGCGAACCAGCGTTGTTGTGGAGTCTCAGATATCCAGACTTGATCTTTGGGTCGAGTTTTAGTTATTGCGGCGGCAGGATTGTGACTGTTTGTAAAAATGGCGACGTTCAGATTGTTGATTTGAAAACTGGGATTGTTGTTGCGGAAACAAAGTTTGGTGGTGGTGGTTTTGGGGAAATTGGAGGTAAAGGAGCGCGCGTTGCGTGGATTGGACAAACTGAATTTTTTTTGACATGCACGTTTGGAAAGTTTGTATTTTAGTGTTTGTCCTTTTTCTCTCACACATTCATTTTATTTTATTTTATGCTTTCGCACACACTTTTTTTATTTTATTTCTTTCAAGGGCGAATCAACGCGAAATGCGAATATACAATTCCAAAAATCTGTCCCAAACAACTCTAGTAACGACAGAAATGTCGCCATCGCTTATAACTCCGCATGTTGATGAGAGTCTTCCGATAGTCTATCTTGTTGGGAAAGGAGAATCGTATATTCAAATATTCTACATTGACCTCCCGCCCACCGATTCTGCACAAAGTATTAAATGCATAAAACTTTTGAATTATGTTTCTTCAACAGCGCAAGTCGGTACCGCATTTCTCCCAAAGAATGTTTGCGATGTGAAAGAAGTCGAGGTGATAGGATATTATTTGGATTAGAAAAAAGTTTATATTTACAGATAACAAAACGATTAACAGATCGCCAAATGTTATAGACTCACAGCCACATCCGTGGAGCAAGTAAGTTTCAAGGTCCCACGACTGAAGAAAGAATTCTTCCAAGACGATATATTCCCACCACTCGTAGAACCGATAATCGTCAGTGTGACGCAATGGCGACAATCTTCAGGCGATAAAAAGCTGGAAACACGGGTTGTGGATCTCTGCCCGGCTGAGATGGAGCCAGTTTCGAGTGTTCGAGTCGCAACTACCATCACGCAACGGAGCAGCACGACTGTGGCGGTGGAGTTGAGTGAGGCACAGAAGAAAGCCGTTGCGATGGAGCAGATGAAGCGGCTTGCTTTGGCGGATGAGAGTGGAGGGGTGGTTCAGGATAAGTTTCAGGGTGTCGATGATGACGAGTGGGATGACTAAAAAAAACAAACAAAAGATGTGATGGCAAGATATCGAATCGATATAAAGATTTGCTGAATTCGGAAGATTTTTTTAAAAAAAAATTTTTTTTTAAAAAATTTGACATATTTTTCCCTTGATACAGAGTATTTTCACAACTTGAAAAAGTTGATAACAGACAATATCAGTATTAATCTAAAACTAAATAACGTTATAAATTTTTTGATTATTTAACTTTTTTTCTGATAAAAGTTCGACTTTTATTTTATCTAACAATAAATGAACCAAAAATCATGACTTAATTTTGACAATCTTTAAAGAAGGTAGCTAGCAACAACGGCGGCAAACAGTCCAACAGAGACGCCAACCGCCGAAGAGGCAGCTTTAGTCGGAGTTGATGATGCACCAGCAGCAGTCAAGTTTGGCAATAAAACAGTGTCGATAACATGGACAACAATCTTATCGGCCAAAACATCCGCCGCCACTACAGTTGCCGGAGACTTGTTTCCTGAACCAGAAATCAATACATTAGTTCCATTGAACTGAATGCTCAGAGTCTGATTAGAGAGCGTGTTGACCTTTGGAAGAGATTTGGCGGCAATAATGTCAGTGGAGTACACGATGCCAGGGACAATATGCGTGAGGAGAATAGTCTTGAATTGGTCTGTGGTCAAGTTTGTGGCAATACTGGCAATTGCCTCGAAGGCAGCATTAGTTGGCGCCAAAATAGTCACGTTAGAAAGACCGGCAACAGTTGTGGCGAGACCAGCGGTCGTAAGAGCAGTGAGAAGCGCAGTGAGATTTGCAGTTTTGGCGACATCAACAACGTTGGCTGGCGGAATAAGAGTTTGGTCAATAATGTGGATGTAACCGCCGTCGTACGGGAGAGACTTGACAACGTTAGCAGCTAGAGTTCCGAATGCAGAATGGATCTGAATTCCAGAAGAAACAGCAACAGCTTCAACCGGGTTTCCCTGCAGAGTGGTAAGGAATGCCGAACCAGTAAAGTTGACGCCAGAAAAGGGAGTTCCCGGTGCAGCGTGATATTCGAGAACATTGGCTACGGCAGTGAGATCCGACGCGTTGAAGCCAGCCTTGACGGTTGCAGCCAGTGCATCATTCGTTGGCGCAAACAGTGTCCCGTTGAATGTTTGCAGAGCTGTGAGAACATTTGGCACGCTAGTTACAAGGGAAAGTAGAGTGGTTTCGTTCGCGCCAGTAAGCACATTGACAAGTGTGTCAGCAGTGACGACCTGAAGAAGTGCAACGATAGTGATAGTAAGTTTCATTGCGTACTTGTTTTTTTTCCTTTTTTCTTCTCCTCTGCGGTGAGGGAGGAAGAATTATTTATAGTTTCCTCAAACTTTCTTTGAAATCATGTCTTTGAAATCATTTTAATCAATCACCCACAACCAAGCCCAATCAGTTTTTTATTGCTTGGCAAAACTGAGAGTGTGATAAATAGTATAATAGTACCAAAAGCCTTTAGAGTTCATTTAATCGGCATGAAAACAGTTTCCAAGACTATTTGTAGAATTTAGGGGCGGGGTCACTGAAAATTTAAAAATTAAAATATTTAATCTCATCTTGTGTCTCAAGGAGATGACCACAGCGTAGTGAATGACTTGGATATTGCAACTTTTCAACAAAATGAAATCAAAAAGAATTCTCCACAAACTCATAACAATACATACTTTTTTTTTTGTACGGTTCTAAATTGTATTACTAAGCGCCAAGATACTTCGGTTTATTCTACTCTTCAAACGGCACAAAAAAAATTACAAAATCAAAGAGACAGCTGCGGCAACACTTATTCCACCAAACATAGAGAGCGCTGACGAGTAAACATTGGATGGTGCGGCGTAGACAGCGGTAGTAGTAGGTGCCGACAAGTTTGGCAGCAACACAGTGTCGATCACGTGCACCACAATTTTGTCTGCCAAAACATCCGCGGCAACAACAGTTGCAGGAGACTTGTTGTCTGCAGCAGAAATCAAGACGTTTGTTCCATTGAATTCAATATCCAGAGTTGCAGAAGACAAAGTTGCAACATTAGAAAGCGACTTGGCGGTAATAACGTCGGTGGAGTAAACTATGCCGGGAACAACGTGAGTAAGCAGAATTATTTTCAATTGATCGACAGTGAGAGTCGCGGCAACGCTTGCAATGGCGGCGAAGGCGGCGTTGGTTGGCGCCAAGATTGTTACGTTGGAAAGACCGGCAACAGTGCTGGCGAGGCCGGCAGTAGTGAGAGCAGAAAAAAGAGAAGTAAGATTTGCGGTTGTAGCAACATCAACAATATTTGCTGGTGGAATCAATGTTTGGTCAATAACGTGGATGTAGCCGCCGTCATACGGGAGAGACTTGACAACGTTAGCAGCCGGGGTTCCGAATGCAGAATGAATTTGAATTCCAGAAGAAACAGGAACAGCTTCAACCGGATTTCCCTGCAAAGTAGTCAGGAACGCAGATCCAGTGAAACCGACACCAGAGAAAGGAGTCCCTGGAGCAGCGTGGTATTCGAGAACGTTAGCCAAAGCAGTAAGATCCGACGCGTTAAATCCGGCAGCAACAGTTGCAGCCAGAGCGGCATCAGTTGGTGCAAATAAAGTCCCGTTGAAACTTTCCAATGCAGTGAGAACTGGTGGGACACTTGCAACCAGAGCCAGCAAAGTATTTTCGCCGGCTCCAGTGAGAACATTGACGAGAGTGTCAGCAGCGACAAGTGAAAGCGCAGCTGCAACAAAGGCGAAAGCAAATTTCACGGCAATTTTTTTGTTTTTTTTTTAGAATGTTTTCATCAAAAATTTTTCAAGCTCCAATAAAATTTTTTCGTTTTGCTTTGAATGTTGTCTTTGAAATCATACTTTCTGTGATTCCGGTTTTTTAATCAAAATCTATATAAGTCGAAATCACACATATATATATATATATATGTGGCTATTGCTTATTTTAATTTAAAGAATATATTCACTTCATTCGGAATTTTCGTTTGCTTTTTTTTCTTGCTTCAGTGTCACTTTATTGTGGAATCTTTTCAGAATTAGGAATTGTGGCGAATCTTTCGTCATCGTTTTGGTAGTGGAATACATTCAAATTACACTGATCTTGTATCTAAACACTGATGAAACTGAATTACCATTTAATTTGACTGAGAATAAATCCAAATTCATCCTAACAAAAAACTTGGAAAATATATAAATTCTGTCTAATTATTAATAATTTTTTTACTACGTCCTTTATTAAAAAAAAAACAACTTTATATGCCTATTTTAAAGCCGAGATCAAATAACTGACAAAGGTTGCCTGTCCAATAAATTAATACAGACACGTTGGTAAAATACGTGTTTTTTTGTTAGCAAAAAAAAAAAAAATGTTGACATTGGTGAAAACGCTTCAAAAAAATGCAAGTGTTCCTGACATTATCGCGTTTGCAGTTGAAGTGATTGAGATTACGAACAAACGAGGCGTAGAAGTGTCGCTGCGAGACGACAGTGTTGGAACTGCAAAAGCAACGACTCGATTATACGTATGGGGCGGGAAACTGACTATTCATGTGGGCGATTTGCTATGGGTGTCTGGCGCAAAAATTTGGCGCGCCGCATCCGAATCAGATTCAGGGACCGCGATTCTTTCCTTGTCGCTTTCAACTCTGTTTGCGGACACTAAAAACCAACTGAATTCGGAGTTACGAATCGTGTCGCGTATTATACTTGATAATCGTCAGCAACTTGAAGTTTCACTGTCCGAACCCCCCCTTGACCGAATACAGTCTCGTATTGAAGAATTGCTTGCGTGGTCTGTTACCGATCCTTTTTTGAAGACTCTCCGCGCATCCGTCGCACCGCCAATCCATAATGTTGCCAGAAGTGCTCTTGAAAATGATATTGCGGTCACCAAAGGATCCCTTCATTTTCAGTCATATCCAAAACCCACGTTGTCCGACTTTACAGACGAAATCTTTGGTCAAGCTCGAAGTTTCGTGGCAACGATTCAGGGAAATCACAGTAAAATTGTGTGTGTCGTTTTTCGCGACACTTTAGAACAAATAGTTGGATTTTCGTTGTTAATTCCAAACGAATTGATGAAAAAACTACGGTGGGCTAACCGGATTGCTAAACGACTTATTCTGCTTTCCAAGTTACAACGTGATTATAAAGTGAATCGCCAAAACCATTTGATCATTGACGAATAAATTTCATACACTCATTGTGGTCATGTGATGTGGGAGATGCGAAGAAAATTTAACATTTCCAGGATTCAAGTTCCAAACTGTCAAAAAACTCGATACGATATTACTGAATTACTTTATGCAAATCAGTGTCCATTTTTATTTCAAATTTAGCAATTCTAAGTCTCTTTTAAAAACTTAACAATAAAGTACTTATTTCTCAAAATTTTTTTGCCTGCTGGTATCAAGGATATCAGAATATGGCTGATAACACACGTTAAATTCGTATAAAGAGAGATTAAAAATCCACCGGGCTCAACTGCAAAAATGTTTTTTACTTGTGTTTTGCAATTCTTCCTTACAATCTCTCACGCCAGCGCAACGATCAGTCCCTGTACACTTGCAACATGCCAGGCCGTATCAAACACATCAAATCCCTTGGCAAACTGTCCCACAAATACCATTTTAGTGGCAAACAGCACAAAATATTCAACTGCTTTCAAGTCAGTACAATCTGCAGTTGAATCTCTTCCGAACAACACGGTTGCATATCAAATATTGATCCTTTCTGGAACTTATGTGGAACAAGTTAACGTCAGTCGTGCCGGCCCAATATATCTTCTTGGGCAAACCACGACGCCAAGCAACAGGACGTTCAACACGGTGAAAATCAGTTGGGCTGCTTGGGCTGGCACTGGCGATGATGCGTACACTGCCACACTAACGGTTGCACCAAATTTGGACGCGGCGTTGGTTTGTAACATTTTTCGCATTATTATCGAACTCACCAAAAAATTTATTTTAGACTGGGTCTGGGCCAACAGGATTCGCCGTCCCAAGCAACACAGCATTCGGAAACACCGATTTTCGCGCCTATAACATTGATTTTATCAACGACTATAAACCATACAGCGGATCGCCATCGCTTGCCCTCAGCGTGGGTTACTCAAATACCGGATTCTACCGATCCCGGTTCTACAGCTACCAAGACACAGTATACGTTGGAAAACTCGGGAACGCGTATTTTTATGACAACGAAATTGCGGGCGAAACAGATTTTTTTTACGGGTTCGGAACGGCATGGGTGAATTCGTCGTTGATCACACTGCGATCATGTGGTGGAGGAATCACGGCATGGAAGGGAACGAATACAACGTTTGTAAACAGTTATGGCGTATACATCCACGACTCTGTTATTCAAAAAGCAAATTCTTCCTTGTCTATCAAGGGTAAATGTGCTTTGGGACGTCCTTGGAATGCTGAACACAGATCGATTTTTGCAAACACTAGCTTTGACAACTCGATTTTACCGGGTGGTTATATTGAGTGGTCTTCAAGTGATCCTCGTCTTGGAGTTAATACTACTATGGCGGTCTACGCTGATTATGGGGCAGGATATAATACCACTGCATTGGCTGCAAACAGCAAAATAACCAAAATTTTCACTGCAGCACAGTATGTGCCATACAGTACCACTGCTCTTGTATTCCAGGCTCCATTTACTGGCGTATACGGAAATAATTTGTGGATTGAAACAAACCCAACTTGCTGAATTCATAACATTCATTAAAAAATAATTAAATCTATAAATGTAGTTCATATAGAAACACTATATGCAAAAATAAACTCAAAAAAAAAAAAATAACAATAATAACGGTATGTTCAAGCCGTGTTTTTCTCACTCGTCACAATTCGTTCCAGAACCTCGCCCTTCTTAAGCCCCAATTGACGCGTATCGTATCCATTCGCTTCAAGGAAATCTCTGAAGCGTAAGTCTTCAGCAGCAATAGTGTCTTGGTCAATATTCGGAATAAAAAATATCGCAAGCAGCGCGCTGACAATACACAAGCTTCCCGACACCCAAAATGGATACTGTGCCGACAAAACGTCAGAGTCTCCACCGGCTGCAATAATGTACGGGAACACGTAGTTTCCAATAAACGCGCCAATCTTGCCGACTGCCGCTGCGATTCCGTAGTACTGCCCACGGACGCCTGTTGCGCATGTTTTTGCTGCTAGGAGACCAATGTTATTCCCGGGGCCGAGTTCACCCAACGACAAGAAAATTCCGTAGACTATTGCGAAACCAGCAACCAAGTTTGGCTGTGCTAGGCTTTCGTAACATCCAGCCATTATGAATCCGACAACAGCTTGTAATGTGACGCCAATCACGAGGGCCCAGCGGGGTCCAAGTTTGTCGGACAGCGGTGCGCCGAGCATTGAGCCGGGAATGTAGAACAGATTGATAACTGTGTTCCAACCAAACACAGTTGTCAAGGGCGCAGAGCTGTCATAAATACCGGCCAAAATTGTGGAAGAGTAAAGGCCAAACGAATATGACGAGAACTGGTAATTATTTTTTTTTTGTAAGATTTATCATCGTCAAGAAAACGTGTTTCTTACATCATAAATGAACCAAATCAAACTGACAACAAACAAACGGAGACCGTAAAAGCGAAGAGCCAACAAGTATGGAGTTTTTGCATATCGCATGGAGTTCCGAGTGAACTCTTCCGGTTCCTTAAGCTTCAAACGAATATAAAATAGAACCAACGGGAAGATGATACCGATTCCAAGACTGGTGCGCCAAATAGTGCCATAGTTTTCATTGTTGCATATTGCTGCGAGAATGTATGGCACAAATGCGCCAACAACAAATCCCTGTGTAAAAAATTAATTAGAAAAATTAAAAGAAATTTTAAGTTATAAAAAATTTTTTTAATTTTTAATTTTTTGAGTACCCAATCGATAGCAGTGTTTGTGAACATAATAAACCAGGTGTTCCTGGTTCCTGCTTTCAGCTCTCCGGTTGATTCGGCACACGCGACACTTCCTGCAGGATATTCACCACCAATCCCGATACCAACCTGAGAAAAAATAATTTTTTTTCATCAATGGCTATAGATTTTTGTAACTTGTGATGTCAGCAGTCGAAATACTCACAAAAAATCGCCACACTGCAAGCATATTAAACATTCCCACGGGATCACCATTGAAATATGATCCGGTAGCAAGAGCCGTGAAAACGATTAAAATGATTGTTGATATCAATAAGGAGTTTGAGCGCGACCAATGATCTGACAGATAACCAAAAACCAGCTGACCCACAACTGTTCCAACAAATGCAATATCACCAACGTAGTGCTTAGCATTCGAGACGCTCCAAGTAGATCCGTACTGCAGAGAAAGTACTGTCGTGACAGAACCAATAACCTATGTTTAAAGATTGATTATTTATCATATGTTTAACTGTTTTCATAAAACTCACGTTGTTTACGTAGCCATCTGAGAAAAGACCAGCACCACAGGCCATCACTGGCAGGATTGACGACCAAAAGTCTTGCGCTTGTTCCAAAGCTGGAGTTGCATTAAGAATAAGATCTTGATTCTTTTCTTCTGATTCCTCGGTCATTTTCTGCTTTTTGGAGTAGATTTTTTTTTTTTCTCCGTATTAAAAGATGAGCGGAAATTAAAAATATGCATTACTGGACACGCGCCACAAGCACGCGCCACTCTTTAGCCCAATTTTGCTATCGGAGAAAAAATTTTATTACACAAAAAACAATTGCTTGTGTGATTTCAAATTTCAGCAAAATCGAAAGATCAAGGAGAGCTGGCGAAACAGATCTAAGAATCACATCCGAGTTTATTCCGAGGTCATCATTTCTTTCATTCAAATTATGTGTTAGAAACAGAAATCACACTTGCATGTGACCTCTAATCCTTGGCTTGAACAGGGTTAAATTCTGGTATTCCCTTTCCTTTATCAAAATATGCCATTAAATGCATAAGCTTTGTTTTCTGCACAGCTCGGATTTAGTTCCATGTGCAAAGTTTGAAACTTAAAGTTGCTTTCTAAGAATACCAGTTGCAAAGATCAAGATTTTCTGGGGCTCATCGATCACAAAATCAGAGCTTAAAAGAAATTCGAATACTGAAACAATAAAAACATTACGGGTTTTGTGAGAAAGCGAATTTCACGGAATGCGAAACATGTCTGATTCCCGTGATGGAAGCCAGCTCCAGCAAAAATTTTATTTAATTTTTAATTCTGCAGGCTGGGTCGAATTGTTCAACGAGTAGGGTTGGACAAAACGCGAGCGGACAGGGATGTTGCCCCCGAAGGGGGGGGCACTCTACCAAAAAAAAATGGATTTTGGTAAAATGTAAAAATTCAAATGAGTCCCACTCAGTTTGTGCTACCAGAAAATTGATCAAATCAATAAAAATCACGTTTTTATTAGTTGACCCTTGATTCCTGATATTTGTAGATGACCATGTGGTCTGGAAAACGAGATATGGAAATTTTTCATTTTGCATTTTGCAAAATAAATAAAAAACTGCCCCCACTGGATTTTGCCAATACACCCCGAATGCCAATTTATTGACAAAACACGAAAATAAAATCAGAAAGCAAACAGGTGGGGTAGGGGAGGCGAAAGCACTGGGCGCGGGTCGTTAAAAGAGAAATATAATGAAGTAAAATTTCTTGACACAAGTCACCTTGCCTAGTTGAACTGGTTTTATTAAATCAAAACCTTTCTTTTACCAGTATTTTTAGATTCTAATTTTATTATTATTTTTACCCTGACAAAATGGATTTTCGCAAAAAGCTCGGTACAGGCGACAATGTTGCGGAAAGGCATAATACTACAGAAAATGCAGACCTTGCTATTTGCCCAACCGAGTTTTACGAGAATCCCTTGGAAAGACTCCAGAAACGAATTAATTTTTGGAATTCGTTGACACGACGTATCGCACTCAAGTTTAATGCCCATTTCATTCATTGTTTACCTTCCGAGTTTCCTACTGATAACAGAGTCTTGGAATATTTTATAAATTGAGCAACCAGGGAGCTAAAGTAAGATTTAAAGTTTTCCAAGCCTAAAAATAGTTTGATCTTGTCAAACGTTAGTTGTTTTGTTAAAACTTGTATATTGTTGCTTTTTTTGCTTTTACTCCTGTTGGAAATTTAAAAATTTTTTTTTAAATTGAATTTCTTAAATTACTTATTTTTTATCGTTTTTTTGTTATATCACTAACGATAACTGCATTAAATCATTCAATGAATCAATAAATTCGGTTTCTTTACCTATTTCCGAAAATGAACCTGACTATTTTTTTTTTAAGGAAATTTTGATTGGTATAAATACAATATCAGCAATTTCTTCTTGTATCAAAATTTTTCGAATCAAACAACTGGGCGTATCTCAGATACGAAATTGCGTACATGTAATGCTGCTTTTATCTCTTAACTTTCTAGATCTTCCTTTTTTTTGGGGGTGGGGGGGGGGTGTGTTGCAGCATTATTTGAGTCATATTTATGCATAGGCATATATTTCTTTTATATTTTTTCTAATTTTTATTTTATTTTCTTGGAACGTACAACATCAGCACACTGGACTGAAATCAGAATAATTTAATTGGATATCAATATGGAAACTTTCGGTCAAATTACTTTGAACTTGTCAACTTAATATGATGTGACCTTCAAGAAGAAGTGAGAAAGCCTTATTTCAATTGCATAAAATCATGCGAGATGTTTCCATGTGAATGACAAATACGAAATTATTTTTAAAAACCACAAGTTGATAAAGATCCATGTGCAAGTGAGATCTGAAAATATAGAAGAAGCAAAAGAGCTGCTAATAAACTTAAACGTTAATTTATTGAGGAAGTCTTTGAAGCATATCTCTCGAACAATGCATAAATATATAATTATTTTTTTTGCTTTACTTGTTGTTAAGCGGGGAATCAGGGAAATCAATTTGGGCTTACCCAAAAAAAATCTAATTTATGGTGTGATTTCACACACTTTAATAAATCCCAATCACGAAAAGTTTTTTTTCTTAATATAAATTATCCTGATATCAATATCACGTGACTACAGAAAAACGGCTTTAAAAGCTGCTCCTAGTTTCTTAAAATATTATCGTTAAAAAAAAATGATTGCCATCCAAACACTCTTGGCTCTTGCCACTCTTGGATTCGTTGCTGCTCAAAATCCTGGGACAATTCAATCCGAAAGCCACCCACCACTTGTTGTCTCTTCTTGTACAACGGCAGGTGGCTGCACTGCTGCGACTCAACAGGTCGTCTTGGATGCGAACTGGCGTTGGATTTCCAACTCCCAAGGAACTGCAAACT
>JADGJH010000740.1:0-14833 GCA_027596945.1 Physocladia obscura
AAATATAATGATTTATATTTTGATATACAAACTGAATGCACTATATGATATTTAATAACTATTTTATATAATCTGATATCTGCAAAATTGGAAAAAAAATTGTTTATTTGACAGGCACATAACCAAGAAATTGTATAACAGAAATGGAGGCTTCCAACTTTGTCTCATAAATTTGAATCAGAAATTACATTAATATAGTTTACATGAGGCGCAAGAATGGGGTTTTCATTTAGTGTTCTATTTTCAGAATAATAAAAAACAGGTTTTTTTACTATAATTATCACAAGCCCCATGTAAACAATTCAAACAGAATTCGCAGGCGCAGGATTCAACAGGGACATAATCAAATCTTGTGACAAGAATATATGCATATTCATGATTTTGAGATTGAGTGAAGATTGGAACTAAGTCAAAGTTTTTCTCATCAACAGAATCCATTTATTCAAAGTAAATAGAAGTTGGGAGCCTTTAAGTGAGGGTTGTCAGGATTTTAAGTTATAAATTATTTTATTATAGTGCTGCTGTGTATTTCACCATTTATAGTGCATTACCACCACTTTGGCATTTTCCCATTATAAAACTGGTCAAATCACATCAATGAAATGATGAGACAGTTTTCTACAGGTATTTCTGAATGGTTCATTTTCTATGGTAATATTTCAATGGTCCCTTTTCAATGGGATTTATTATTTTTGTTTGTTAAGTGACCAAATTTGTTAATTGAACAAAATTGACAATGAATTTTTTAAATTTCAAATGACAGCAGTGGAAAATTTTTTTTATGTTTCTTCTTGCAGCCAACAACAAGACTTTGAATGAGTTGAATTGAAAAACTTTTTATGTCAATAAAGATACCTATTGCTACATGGCGATAACTTATGCAGACACTGCTTGCCATTGTCCCATTCATCCAAAAGCACAATCCATGCATTGTAAAGTGTCCTTTATGATGATCAATCAACACTACATATATATGTGATTTGAATTGTATTTTCTGATAAATGAAGGTCATGTATTGAAGCAAAATGAAAATTCATAATATTATATTTCGTGGGTATTTATAGACTGTTCCCATTGGGAGTGACTTGAGGTATTTAAAATGAAAATTTATTTAGTTACAACAGTTCATTTTGATTTTGATATCATATGAACATCAAATTTGGATCAAAACAGTGTTTGGTACTCACCTCTTTTTTCTGATTTATTATTTGACCAACCAAATCACACCAACACAATTTCTGTCCAAATCCAAACTTGAGTTTTGCAGCAACTTTCACTCAGAAAGTGTCAAATAGAAAAGAAAAATTGAGTAAATAATGAATACGTAAAGAACTGCCACCACACAAGTACAATGAGTTACAAAGGCTTTAATAATCTTGAAATATGTGATTGATGTATAGAAAAATCAAAATGCGTCAGATTTATAAAACCCAAATGTGGGGGCCCCAGCCTGCAAAACTACGCCATTGCATGCCTGAAAGCCATACTCACAGCCTTCTGAAACAGGTCCAAGAGCCTTTCGCAATGCCTCTATATCTCCAACAACAACTGTCTGTGCCTCTCCACTGCGTCCAGCAACTGCGACCTCAAACGAGCCACCACCTTCAACAAATTTAAACATCCATCCGGAATCAGTTGTCTCAAGTCGGTTTTCTTTGGCTAACCAATTCGCACCAACTTTGACCAACGAGTCTATTAGAGCTGGTGGGAATACAGCTGCTGCAGAGAAATTCAGCATCAGCTGAATGGTACCGTTCTCAAACCCTCTATTATCACTGTTACCGTTGTTTTCTTTGAAAAACGTGTTAAAAATTTTCGCGATTGCAGTTTCGAGCAGGATCGAAATTGCCGCAAAGAACTCTGGAGGTGACAATGCCAAGACTTTTGTGGCACCAGCTTTATCTCCGCCACTACTGTTTGACATTTCTTGCGCCGAGATTTTCGCAACACACAAGTCTTTAACTTGGATTTTTATTGGTGTGTTTGGTGGCGTATTTTTCAGATCGAATCGCATTGCTTCACAAATGATGTATCCAATAGTATCCCCGATTTGAGGAGAAGCGTTTTTTTGCGTTTTACAGCTGGTGTATAGTATCCTGGCAGTCACAGGCCGCGGATCATTTTGCGTCCCAACATAGTTTTTCCAATAAAAATCGTCATTGTCAAGACCATCGACACGTAAAAACGATCCAATAAATGATGCTGCAAATAAATCATGACACGCCTTGACAAGACTCAAATGCTGCGCGTCGTTAAAGTCAATATCGCAAACATATCCGTCGCTGCAGCTGCCATTGCTGATTTCGACTGCGCGCGTTGCAATCGAAACCATCTGCATCTCGCATTGCTGCCATCCGACTGACTTATAGACGGGCACACCGAGTTCAGAAGCATGTAGAACTGCGAGTTTTCGTTTCGGGACTGCAGTCGCCATGAATGTATCGGCTAGTGCGAGTAAGCGCTTTGCGAGACCCTTTCCGCGGTGATTGATTGCGGTGGCCACGTCGCCAATTCCCCAGACGGGAAGAGTTTTTTGCTGTTGATTGTGATTTAGACGCATTTCACGTGAATAAAGTCGCAGGCTGGCAACAATCTGGTTACTGCGTTTCTCGAAAGCGGCGAAACAGGCTTCGGGCCGCCGGCTTGATGGGAAATCGCAGTGCCAATGGTCTTCGAAAAACTATTGTTGCATTTTTTAATACACGCATGCACAAAGAAATTTTTGTACTTCGCGTGTGGCGCCTGGAGCACCTGTTTTCGGATTAACCACGCCGAAAACGGAGGCGAGGTGGTCGAAAAGTCCAGGAATTTCGTGGGCAGAAAGTGCTCGGAATATATATTCGCTGTCAATTGATTGATTCATTGAATTCACTTCTCGCTTTTTCACTTTGAAATCAGGGCACAACAAGCAACCTCCAGATAATGATGAAAAAATATTGTCAAATATTTCGCTACAATCTTTTGTGAACGAATATGTATCAGCCAACTTACACTATCAAATTTCAACTGCAACTACATTAATTCAATTAACTTCAACAATAGTATATTCATTGCTGCATCTATAATGCTGAATCCAGTCATTCAGGGCTCAAACTTTCTTGTTGTCAAAAAATAGTTTGTCAAGTATGGTAAACAAATCTTGAAGGTAAAACAACGTAGTTGGTCATTGTTGAAAAAGTCATAAATTAATTTCTTGACACATTGAAGTCGACATGAAATACAAAGAGGCATGGGAGATTGTGTCTGAAATTGATCTGAAAAAAAATGATTGTGCTGACACCGCCACCACTTACACCCCTCCCTCCACCACCTGTGAGCCTTAATGAACTGACGAGCAGCGGACGGACACTGAAGCGAGGCATTTTGCATGTGCAGCTTGTACACGATGATGGGCGAAACGCGGACGGTGAATTTCTGGCCGTATTGAGTGCGGCACACTCAGCGCTTTATCTATTTGCAACGGATGTGGCGGATGCATCAGATGCATTAGATAAAAACAGCAATACTGGAGTTTTCGTATCTGTTCCTGGAATTTGTGTTCTAAATGACGCTGATCCTTTGTTTGTGCTGGGATTGGATCCATCTTCAACTGTATTGTTGGTGTCTTCGAACACAGACACCTCCATAGATACTGTTCTCGGAGCTGACGTTGCTTTGCACAATTTAGCTACAGATATTGTAGTGAATATCACGGCAGGCGTAGCCCAATGGAAGCTTCTGGGAGGCGAACCATCTGTACTCGACGATTGGCGAGCATGCATCAAGTCTGTCATTGAACTATCTGTTGCACAGACTCAGATTAAACTCCAGCATTCAAGCCAACAAATTCAGCAATCATCTCAAAGTCTTGCATTCACGCTCAATCTTAAACAGTCGGCAGGTTCAGTCCACATTTCTCGTTCTGTTCCAACGCTGATGCAACCTAGAATAGCATCATCAAAGCCTCCTTCACTTGTGCTTAAGTCTTCAGGCTTCTCTGGTGTTAGTAGTAGACCAATGGGGGAAATTCGCGTTACAGCAGCTCTGTCTCCACCTCCACTATCTGCAGACACCCATCTTACAAAGCTGCGTTCAGTTTCGGCTTTTCCGGCTTTTACCAAGTCAAATAAGAGCTCAATTGATTCAACGGCTTCATTAAACTTCCCGAAGCCGCCGACTTCATTACAAATTATTGCTTCAAACACCTCTCATAAAATTACCAAAACCGAACACGCATCATTCGGACTTCCAAGCTCAATATCTTCAATATCATCTGATAATATTACGATTTCAACCCCACAACTAATGAGCATTTCGTCTCAAAGCGTCGTTTTTAGAGACGATAGTCTTTCGTCCTCCTTGAACACCAGCACCAACTCATCATCGAGTTCTTGTTCTAGCTCATTCACCTTCGGTGCTATTCCATACCAAGAATTATTGGCCCCGACCAGCGTTAGTGCCAATGCTGCCGTTGCATTTACTACTACTTCCAGAAATAATCCTTTTCGATTGTCTTCGTCTTCGCCATCATCGTCTTCATCGGCAAAGTCAGATCCCGAAAAGAAAAGTCGTGCTCTCAGAGATACATCTTCTCGATCTCCATCATTCTCTCAAGGAGGCCAAACTTTATCCGAACTGTTTTCTAAGATTGGATGGTCAAAAAAAAAAAAATCAGAGAAAGAACCTCCTTCCGTATGGAAGTCACCTGTTGCGATGAGAAAGAGTAAGTCAATGGGAGTGCCTACGGATAAATTTTAAATGTTTTTGTCTGTGCCTTTTATTTTTTGTCTCTTTGTTTTTCCTTCATTTTTCATTCTTTTGAGCTATGTATTTTTTTGTGACGAATAAATGAAGTAAATTTCCAATGCATTAACTTCGTTTCTTAATTCTCCTTTTGGTTTCTTTTTTTTCTTTTTCTTTTTTTTTCTCACAACAAATGAGTACTAGCAACAAAGAAGTCAGCAGCGAAGCGATGACGTCAAAAGGTGGAGTTATAATCTTGATTCTGCGCAGTACGATAATGATTGATGCATCAGTTAATCGATTGATTGATTGCATATGCTTTCTCTTTCATCCTCTCGTTAATGCGTAAGTAATTTTATTTATCTAATTTCTCGTTTGTTCGTTTCAAACAGATTATTACTTCGACTCATATGCACACTTTGGTTAGTCTTTTAAAATGCTTCGGAATACTATAACGCATCCTACAATTATCCTTCAACAACTCTACTTCGAAAATTAACAGGCATTCATGAAGAGATGCTCAAAGACGAAGTTCGCACAATCAGCTACCGTAACTCAATTTATCAGAATCAGCATCTTTTTAAGGACAAGATTGTGCTAGATGTTGGGTGCGGAACTGGAATCCTGTGCATGTTTGCTGCCAAAGCTGGTGCAAAGCGCGTTATTGGTGTTGATATGAGCAATATTATTGATCAGGCGAAAGTTATTGTTAAGGCGAATGGCTTTAATGAAGACAAGATTTTACTTGTGAAGGGAAAAATGGAGGAGGTCGTTTTGCCGGTTGATAAGGTTGATATCATTATTTCCGAATGGATGGGTTACGCTCTTTTGTACGAGTCAATGGTATTGACTTAACTTTTGTTTCTCCTTCGATTTTTATTGCTTAATTATTTCAGCTCAACACAGTTCTTTATGCCCGCGATCGATATCTCACGAAAGGCGGCCTTATCTTCCCTGACAAGGCGACAATGTATCTTGCAACAATTGAAGATGGTGAATACAAAGATCAAAAAATCAACTTCTGGGACAATGTGTATGGATTCGATATGTCCCACATTAAATCTCTTGCACTTCGTGAACCCCTCGTTGATACTGTTAACGCAAATGCTGTAAATTCAACTCCGTGCGGATTTCGCAGCATTGACTTATACACAGTAACAGTTGCAGATCTAACGTTTTCGGTACCATTTAAAATGATAGCAACGCGCGACGACTATGTTCACGCATTTATATGCTATTTCGACTGTCTTTTTACAGCTTGTCACAAGCCGGTGAAACTGCCGACTGGTCCACAGGACACTTATACGCACTGGAAACAGACTGTGTTCTATCTGACTGACGTGTTGGCGGTGAAGGCTGGAGAAAGTATATCTGGGACGTTTAGCCTGGCTCCTAATTCAAGTAATAGCCGGGACTTGGATATTACTATTTCGTATAAGTTTAATGGACAGCTTACAAATTTGGAGGCAACACACAAATACAAAATGTGCTGATTTTATTCTTTTCTATTTGCCATCTTTTCTTTTATTTCTCATTCTTGCATTGGAGATTGAGGTTTTTTTTGCTTTGTTTTTTCTCCTCGAATTTTCTTTTTATTATTGGGTTCGGTGGCTAAAATCTTTGATGAAAATTTGTTTGATTTGAAATCTTTTTGGCAGCTAACGACGTTACCGTCTGCTCTACTTATTTTTGATTTGTTTTTTGACATTTATTTTCTCTTCTATCTTTAAATTTGAATAAAGGCGCACACTCTATTACAAAAAGATAAAAGGAATTGACCCGCCTGAAATTATTTGTGGAAATATTTGCATGTTGAAGTGGAGTTAAATTTCGTGGAGTTGGTTGATTATGAAAGTTTTTTGCTAAAAACGTGAAATATAAGTTTTTCAGCCAGATACGTAACTCAAAAAAAAGACAAAAAAAAAAGCTTACATTTATGATGTCGCAATTCCTTGCTCTGTGAAAAAATGCAAGTTTGAAATGAAAGGTAACTATTGCAGTTTTCCATTGAACTGAATCATTTTCTGGAAATTGAAACTTCGAGAAGGTTCACCATGTGGGATTTTCACCTAATTTTGAACTCTGGAAAGTTCAACCTCGTATTTTGAGTCATGTAATTACATTATCAGTGTCTGGACTTATTTTTCATCTCAAACTTATCATCACATGATTTATAAACTTTTGTCAAATATATAAAATTTCATGATCGATCTGTTAAGTGTTCTGTAAAAAGAGTTCAAGTTTTGGAGTAAGTAAAATTTTTTTCGGAGTTTGAATTCACAAATTGAAGAGAGTCAAGAATAAAGATCAATGGCAACATAGTAATATGGCAAGCCTATAGCATATTTTAAAAGCACAAAATCTATTTGAGTCTGGTATGACCAGGCGAAAGATTTGCAAAAAGATGTTTTTGTTTCTTTTTCAATTTTCCGTGCCAGCAGCACTTTTTACTTTTTTTCTGTCTCAAAAAGAACAGAATGAGCACAATAACTGACAGAACAGGCAGCGGGATTGGTGGAATCGGCGGAGTTGAGGCGGAGAAGCGCGAAGTGCACCTGAGCCGTGCGTTGATGGAAGCAGAGGCGAAGACTGCCGTGGCCGCCGTTGCCGCTGCCGAGTTCCGCGTTACTGCTGGTGAGCGTGAGGCGGCGTTTATTGTCGGTGCGGCTAGAGACGCCGAGCGAATCAAGTGTGAGTCTTGTTTCTTACTTTCATCAAGCTCCCTGCTTTCTTGTTGGCTGTACACTTATCGATTGATTAGATTTGAAAACTCGGCTGGCAAATTGCCATTGCGATAAAGACGCTTTCTCATCAGCAGAAGCAGCTGACGACTTTGAGCTGATCACTCCTCCGCCACTACCGTCACCGGCTTCGGCGCGCGACGAGGCTGTGAATGCGCTTGCCATTGCTGTGTCAGAAAATAGAAGGGTTTGTCGTCTATTTGCTTCACCACCTGAAAAACTTCCAAATTGATTTGTCAAAACTGTTTTTAACATAAACATTACAGCTGATGCAACATCTTATCGACTTGAATGCACGAGTGGCTTCCAAAGATGCCCTTATAAAGAGGCAGGAAACAGATATTCTTGAGCTGCAAAGTCTGGTTCATTCTTTGATGGATGAAGTGGAACACAATAATCACCATAGTTCAATGATGGATTCATCGTCATCGGATGCAGAGGATTTGCCAAACCGCTCACTCGCAAACGACTTGGAAGCCCATCTTGAAACACCACCTCACACACCTACGCTCCAGAGCCAAGATCTCATCCAGAATAGCAACGTTGGAACAGAAGGATCTTTGCGTGCGCGCTTGGCTGCTCTTGGCTTGTCTACCGAAGGCAACCGTGCTCACCTCAAGAAGCGCCTGCAAAGATACGTTGCACGCAAAAAGAAGAGTGCTACAACCAACGCGGCGGCAAAGTAGGACAGCAATAGTATTTATAGAGCATATGTGGTGAATTCGGACTGGAAAAAAAAACGTAAAACAGAAAAAAAAAAAAAAAGCAACAATATTGACAAAAGTGTGGATTAGAGAACCTCATCTGGTGAATATTTTATTTAAGATCTTTTGCAAAATGCCTGATAAATACAATACAATGATGTTTTATTATTATTTTGTTTTTTGTTTGGGTTTCATAATCTATGGGATGATTTTGAAAAAGATTATGTATGAAATGTTAATTTGATCTGCTATTCGCCGGCTTTCTAACGAACGAGCGCGCGTACGGCTCTAATTGATTTCTATTTTTGTGAATTTTATATAGAGAAGTTTGCCTGGGTGGCTGCTTTTTTTCTAACTCTAATTATCAGGGAACACGGTCATTTTCTCAGGGTAGATTCCTGAGCGAATTCCGTTCGCTGAATGCGCCCGAGTTCGGTCGCCTCCGCCACTCACCGGCAAGATGACGGCAAGTGCGGCCGGAATACTTTATGCAATTATAACGGAATTTTAGCAAATAGCAAGTGCGTATTTTGTCGATAAGTAAAATTGTCGAATCAAAATTCTTCAAATAAATTGATTAATTCTTGTTCTTATGATGTTCTTCTTTTTCATTTTATGGTTAATTCTCTTTTCAAAATTTTTTCTAAAACTATTAGCTTTCAGAAATGTTTTTGATAATTCAGATCTTATTTCTGTATCAAGCTGTCTCAGCTTTTCTTTTTCAATTCTTGATTTTACCATCTTTTATGCCCCAAGTCTCTCAAACATTTTCTAGATTGTTATCATCCCAATAGAGACTATTCAAATTCTCTGACTTTCCTTTCATCTGTCTGGATGTGGAATAATGTGGAAGGCTCTCTTTTGATACCTAGACACAAGATCATAAAATGCATAAATTGTACTACCATTCATCCCCAAGAAAATTCCTGGAATGCGCCTGCAGTCCCATTTTCCAGATTTTTTGGTCAGCATTCTGGTATATTGCCACTTGACAACAAAATGGTAATTCTTGTTTCAGATTTGCAAGTTTTCCATCCCATAAGCAATCTGGCAAAATTTTCCTTTTTTTTTGGGAAACTAGCTTGCTTATGAATCAATTTATTTCTACAGTGGATAAAATTTTTTGCCACTTGCTTAACACAGATATTTGGTAATCTTGTATGTATTGACATTGAAATTGCATTACCCTTCACTGTTTGAACCAACAGTTCAGCCAAAACATTCATTTTTCTGGTATACAGTGGACTTGGTTCAAATTCTGGTGTAAATTTTCTATTCTCAGAAACAGCAAAGTATTCTTTTAATTCAGAACATTTTGAGTTGGTTTTGCCATATCCATAATTCTGTTGTAATGGCTTGCAATACCCCAGCTTTTAGTTTTATAAATAAAATCATAGCTTTTCTGGACCATTCATCAACAATTAGGTATTGACCTTTCTCTGTTGATGCATATGGAAGTTGCACAGTGTCAATGTGGACTCTTCCTCTAATCTTCAAAGCTTTATTTGTTGTCTTTAAGTAAATTGGGTTTTGTTTTTGTTTTATCTTTCCAAAAGAACAACTTATAGAGTTGCTATTTGTAGTGATAGGAGTATTTTTTTCTTTGTCCCAATATCAAAATTTGCCCCCACTATCATCCCTTTTCTTTTCAATGGATTCTTTGAGCAGTCTATCAGACGTATGTGCTATTTCATGAATGTAACTCCATGGTAATTTTTCCTGTGTCTTGCATAGTTTGAGAGTTTTATCCCATTCCCATTGCTCAAATAGTCATTTTTCACAAGCAATATTTTTAAAATAACTTTAATAAGGGAAGCAATTCTCTTAATAGTTTCACTAACCACACTTTAGCAGTGGGGACTGCATTGTCTCATCCACCAGCCACCTCCAACCTAAAAACTTACTTCAGTTGTTTTTGTTTTGGTTCCTTGACACACTTAAGACTACATACATCAGCACTTTTTGCACGTGTCAGCTTACTAGCAATTTTCTTTAAATTCAAATCATTTTTGAACTCTTCTACTTTGGGTTGCAGAGTCTTAGTTCTGATAATAAATTCTGGTGTGAATTGATTTATTTTACCACTATTTTCTTCAAGATAATCTAAATTGTATAATTTAAAATTTACAATGCTTTCATTATCAATTTTGTACAATTTCTTCTTATCTCTAGATATTTCAGTTTAAAGAATTTTATATTCACTGGCAGTGTCTCATTTTGCCAATTTGATGAATTCTTCATCAAGAGAATTTCCAAGCTATATTGAATTATTTTTCATGTAAATCTTATAATTTAAATCTAAAAGCAAACCAATCAAAAACACATTTTTCAAAAATGTTTTAATTATTCTGGTATCATAATAGAACTTCTCACCATTAATCTTCATCAAGATATCAGCAAAGTGCTTTGCATTAATTTTATGATTCCAATTCTGACAATGAAGTTATTGTGAACCTGATGTTTGTTCAAGATTTTAGTGCCTACTGGTAAAGGTTCAGTAAAACCATGTACCATTGCACTAGAGTCTACAGTTGTCTTCTTTTCACAACTTTTAGAAAAAACCAGTGTCTTCAATTTCAAAAAATTGTTGATTTCCATTGGTTCCGATTCAGCCTCATTTATTAGAAATGAAATTTTGTTCTTGTCTAACAACAAAAAAAAAAAAGCAACAACAATGAGTGACAGTGACAGTGACAATGACAAGTGACAAAAACAATGACAAGCAACAACAATGGCAACAACAATAATAATTGTGATTGAGTTCCTCCATCACCAACGCATGCTGTGATAGTTGTTGTTGTTGTTGTTGCAGAACATATGAATGGGAATCAAATTGGCCAGCCATTGTTGGTGCCACTGCTGGCTCAAATCCTGTTGTTTTCTACACTGTCATTGTTATTGGCATGCACACAAAGTCTGCACAGTGGCTGCAGCAATTAGCAATGGGATTTTGTCATGGGCAGCAGTACCAACTGTCACAACATCCATATACCTAGTATTTTATTTATACTAATATCCATTTTTTTAAATAAATATTTATATAATAGAATATATGTTTTTGAAAGAAAACAGAGTAACAGGAAAAAATTATATTAAAACAAAAAAAATTTCAATTACAGTTGGTCTACACAGCTACTTATACTGTCAATTGCCCAGTATTTTTCATCCACAACAGTTGTCATATTTATCTGTAAGATAAACTTTATTCATTTGTCCTTCTGATCACCTCTTTGACAACCCCAGCCTATTCTATTAATGCCTGAATAATGATGATTGATCTCAACACTGTCAGTGAATGCAGTTGAACAAACTTAATGTTTCTCTGCTAAATTTCAGTTTGTTTCTATTTGCTGCTCTTTGCAGCTTACCAACTAAATGTTTTTCCAATTTTTAACAATTATTGGTGCTGTAACACTGAATTTAACAAATAATAGATTCCACATTTTTGCTGTTTTAATTAGTGTAGCCATCCTCAACTACTGCAAACATATTTTGAGCTTTGTAGCTCTTATCAATACTGTTGGTAATTATAATTTAATTTTTTAACAGTTATGGGTGTTGAAATACTTATTTTGCTAAAAAAAAAAGGTTTTCCATATCTGCAGTGATGAGTAAATATATTAAACTACCAAGCCAATATTTGACATATCAAGGTGATATTCTGCATTTTGATGGAAATCCTGTTTTTCAATTATGTTTGTAAGTTAAATTCAGCAATAATCAGAGTCACTTATAATTTTTCAGAGAATTTCAGAAACTGAAAAAATTGGATTCAGCATTTTTAATGTAATGGCAATATTGCATCTGCCAAACAGTAACAAAGATGTTGACTTGAAGGAAATCAAAATTGCAATGTGTGTCTCAGCAGACTATGTTGGATCACTTGATGCATTACACAAAGTCAGTGGAAAAAATAAAAATCTTGCTGGAAGGCTCACATGGCTTTGTTTTGGGTTCAAGTATGAAGATGACCCACCAGATACTGTTGAATTTGCAAAAAAGCTGATAAATCTGCTACAAGAGCTGGCTTAAGTAAAAAGAAATTATATACAGAGAATCTTCCAATTCCACATCAATGACCCCTGATTCCACATCAACATAATTCCCAAAAAAATATCAAAATAATCATGAAAATGACTCAGAAGATGAAAATAGTTTGGACTCACACATAGCACTGTTACCAGTTTATTCAAGAATACTCAAAGAATCTGGGCGGTGTGATTTGATTTTGTTGTTGCTATTGTTGTTCCAGCACAAAATTGGATTAGTATTCCTCTTTCATCTTTTGGATTCACATGATTATAGTTGTAAAAATGATGATGAATAAATAACACTGATATATTTCACTGAATTCAGAACAAAAAAAAAACAAAGAAAAAAAAATTAAATCTGATTAGTATCTGTAATAATTTGAATGCTTTCAAATAACCGCACACTTTTACAGCTTTTTGTGGTTTTAAGGCTGTTTGGCAATCATGATGCAGATTCCTGCAGCTTGTATTTTCATTTTCCATAGCAGTCAGACAAGAAAGAATATCACCATAAGCTTCCTGCCACACCTGACCCAGATTTTCAACAAAAGCTCACAATCGAACAAGGATATGTTTAATTCTTGAGTTTTCACCAATTGATACTTGATTTGACTGTTTTATACCAGACAGTTGAGCAACAACATGAGGATCAAAAAACCTGATCAAATGTGGTGGAGGACCATTCTCAACTAAATTATCCCACTCATATACTGGTTTACTGTATATCTAGGAGATCATTCAAAAGAGTAAGGTTCATCAATGCAAGTAACATCAATGCCACACCTGATGAAGTTTTTGCAAACAGTCCATAATTCCTCACAAAACCCATCTTCAGAATTGGTAGTTATGGTAATTTTTGGTTTGGGCTCTTTAGCTTGTTGGCTTGTAAAGTCTCAGACAGATGATATGAGTCATATGATATTATATTCTTTGATTTTGCTTAGATGAAACTGTTAATATTCTGGAAGCTGTTACTAAAGCTGTAGCTGATGGCCAGTGATGCCAAAAATAAACCTGAAGAATCAGAGTTATTGTTCAATAATACAGCGGTCTCACTTGAACTGCTTTGATATGGCTCTTCTTCATCATCAGCTGGAGTGATGCATATAGACTAAGCATCCAGGGCCAATATAGTTTCCAGCTGTTAATTCACCACAGCTCCCACATAGTTGTGCTTCTGCATGTTTTTCATTATCCCATCTGGTTTTAAGATAATCAATATGTTTTTTTCAAAACTATATTTTAAAAAAAAGGTGAACCAGCAAATACAAAAACAAGGCTTTCTGATTGTGCCAAGATACAGAAAGTCAGTTATTGTACAAATCCCTGTTGTGAAATACACACAGAGAACAATAACATAGCATCAACATTTTAGAAACAAATTTGGAATTTAAAACAAAAACAACAGTCAAATACACAAACACTCACAGGTGACAGAATTACAGGTGCAAATAGGACAGGCAGAGGGGCAGATTGCAGATTTTCAGGAAATGACTGTTTTTCATTGCATGGCTTTAAATGAATCAAAACCATCAATTTTTTGACACTTTGAGCATATAATTAATGAATATATTTCCTCACACCTGACATAATTTGTGTTATAGCCACAAATCCAGAATTTATGTCTCAAGCTGGAGAACCAGTTTCAGGCAAAGGATTCTCATTTTCCAAAGTCTCATACAATTTACCAAAACAAAAATTGACACATTCACAAATAACAGTTCTGGGAAAGAAAAAACAATTGCTTGCAAAAGCAATATCATGAATCACTTATGTGAATATTTACAAAGTTGAAATTCAGTCAATAATTTTCCACCACCAGAGCTCTGGAATTGTGTTGTTTGGGTTTGGAAATGTAAATTATTTTTTAATAATGGAACTATGTTTTCAGTTTCTGAGGCATGTCATTTTGTTGCCTGCTTTTTTGAAAAATTATTCACCAGGTTTTTCTGTAAGAACAGAAAAATATCCAGAAGACCAAAAAAATTTTGTTGGATGCTGATCTGGCAATTCAAAAATAAATTTTATTTTCAATATGGTTTTAGAATAATGCAACAATGAAAAATAAATGCTCCACAAGCTTATGATTGCCACGCAAGCTCCATTGGAGTTTCTGGCATACCATCAAACCCTAGTCAAAAACATATGCTGTCAGAAATCCAAGAAAATGGAAGTATACATGATGAGCTAAGAGCAATCCAGTTTCAACACAGGCAAGATGCTGCAGCTGTACTGGAAGGAGCAGACAATGCCACATGCCTAGTTTTAATTGAAACTGCATTAGGTGATACAGTTCATAATACATCAGGAAATTCACAAAATCCTGATAATACATAATAATATATTTTGGAAGTTTAAAAGGCATCTTTATGAATAATTATGCATTGTGTAGCTTTTTTTTATTTAAAACAAATTCTATTACATTAAGAAAATTTAAAATAAATTTGAAATAAATTTGAAATTTAAAAAATGCATTGAAAATAAAAGAAATGCATTTTTAAAATTTTTATTGCATTTAAAATGCATTTAAAAAATTGTGAATGCATTTAAAATGCATTTTAAATACATTTTTAATATCACTAATGCATTCAACCCATTATTTATAAATATGATGTGTGATAGAAATCTATTTAAA
>JADGJH010000742.1:0-14821 GCA_027596945.1 Physocladia obscura
TTCAAGACTTTCTGGGCCACATGTTTGCTCAGGATAGAGAACCACTGCCAGCATTTTCAGACTCTGACAATGACTAATGTCGTTTAATCTCAACAATCTTTTCTTCATCAAGTTTCTTCTTCAAGTGATGGTATAGTCTCTTTTGGATGACTGGCTGGTTGTCATGGAGTTCTTTGCAGAGGTTTGTGCCACCCTTCATTAAATTGTGTTTGAAACAACTCTGAATCAGTCTCAAAGTATCCATTTCCGTTCATTAATTGTTTTATTTTATCCAGTAATGAATGTTTTATTTCAATCACTGACAACTTCTCAAAATCAGGGTCCGTCGCTGGTCTCAGTTCTGATTGAAGTCTCTTGACAGTCTCTTCTAATTCGTTGATTCGTTCCTTCATTGATTGATTAATGTTGGCTCACATTGGATTGATCATTTTCATCCATTTGTCAGGTACTTCAATAACAACAGGCTCCTTTGAACCAAAATAAGGTACTCCCACTTTCGAAAAGGTAGTATTAATTTTACATTCTTGTCCTTCATAGTGGTGTTCATTACGTGGGTCCTTATAGATTGTTCCAATAGGAAGGGTCTTTAAGAATCGATTTCTCACAGTTGTGGATGGAATTGTAACAGTCATAGTTTTATTATTATAAAAGAAAATAATTTTAAGTAAATATCGTTCAATTGAAATTAAATAGTCATTGATGTAATGTGTCTATTTTTAGGACAAAGAGTGGACGTTTTCTTTGACCATACAATACACATTTCTTGTCACATCATTGTTTACTGAAATTCAGTGAGAATTAACACTCCATTCAAAGTTGAGTTAGGGTTGATGTCTCAATCAAACACACCCATCATTTGAGCGAAAACTGTCACTAATATCCATCACACTATTCCTCACTCACTCTCAGTGAACATAAAACACACTATTCAAAGTTGAGTTGATTTGTCACTTGCCGCAGTACAATCTCAATCAATTCAAAATTTTATTAGAGACGCTCCACAGAAAAGTGCGTGTGGGCGAGTCTATGGGGATTGAATAAAATCACAATAAACGGGGAAAAAAATTGGAAAAACGAAAATCGCTACACAGATTCACGAACTGATTGCTTGTTCAACGCAACCATCTCAACTTCCATTCCCACTGACCCTGTTTTAAGATTTGGTTCATACTTGGAATCCTCAACTACAATATCAGCATCAGATGGCCAAAATTGTCTCGTTGCACTGTAAGTGCAAAAACGGTTAATAATGATAATAAATAAAAAAAATACTTACTATTTAACTGCAATAGACGGGACTATACAAATTGCAACCATTATAGGTAAACATAGCCAAAATATAGGAATTGAATATGATTCTGAATAAGTTCCGACGACACTGCCGTATCCAGTGACTTCTATGATCATTGCTCCAAGTACAAACACAACAACACTGAGAAAAAGCATGAGCCATGAGATCCAAACCCAATGATGCGTGACTGTAGCCAATTTTGCGAAGACAACTGCAACAGAAACATTTGAAAAAATGAATGTCATCATCCAATATCCAATTGTTCTTCCTTCAGTTCCGATATCCTCGTCGCCAAACATCAAATACACACCATAAAAAATTACTAGAGCAATAAAGATAAGACAACCTAAATTAACAATTCAAGATACAAAAACGAACCAACAGAGTGATACACAGAGTCAATTAACATGCCCAAAAATGCAGTAGAATTCCAATAAGCACCAGCCCGACATTGGAAATAAAGCTGAGGAATTTTTTCGGTATCTTCATCAGAAACATCTTGTTCAAAGATTCCCAATAACAGTGGTGGAACCGATGTATAGAAGAGATTAAACCATGTCATAAAAAATTCTTCATAGATCATCTGGCGGTTTTATACTGTCAAAAGTTTGATTTTGCAAATTCAATAAACTAAAAATACAAACCTGTCCAGACCATGCACTATAAAAACCAAAGATGAACTGCGGAGTGATAAAAGCCAAATTCTTGTAAAAGTTGTAAAAAATTAGTGATGCAAGTCTCATGTAACTCCAGCGGCCGTGAACGACAAGCAATCTTTTGAGAAACCGAAATTCTGCGAACGCAAAGTCTGAACATCTAACTGCCTGTGTTCCTTCACGTCCCATAATTCCAACTCCTACATGTGCAGACATAATCATTGGACAATCGTTAGCACCATCTCCAATTGCCAAAGTCATTTTTTTCAAGATCTTTTTGACCATCAAAACAACTTGGGACTTTTGCAGAGGCGATACCCGACAGCAAATGACAGAATGGCAAAATACGCCAACGTCAACAAGCTTTTGTTCAAATTTTCCAGAAAATACGTGGCTAAGAGAGTCTCCGTCAATAACCAAGCAGTATCGGAATCCCTTGATTCCCGCATTTGAAATTATGTCAGCCTTAATTTTATCAAGAATCTGTCCACATTCCGGAACACCTTTCGAATTTAATTTAATTACTTGCATGCCATCTTGAATTAATTTTGAGCTCTGCCCAATATTAATAGCAGTTTCTTGCTTGTCACCAGTCAACAACCAAAGCTTAATTCCTGCATTAAGCAAAAAGTCAATTGTTTCTGGAACCTCATCTTGAAGTCGATCTTCGATCGCTGTGCATCCCAATAGTGTAAATCCATGCTCAACTTTTTCGCACACCGCAGCCATTCTCAAATCACGGTCAACAAGCGCCGTTTCAGCAGCCTCATATTCATCACGGAAATGTGTGTAAAGATCTTCATCAAGTTCTCGGTACGCAATGCATAGTGTTCGCAATCCAACGATACTAAAATCATGAAGAGCTTGAATAGCATTACGCAGCATTTCGTCTGAATTCACATTCACATTTTCATCCAAACGATTGAGAATAATATTGTCTGCACCTTTACAATATAAATGCAATTTTCCCGTCTCAGTATCTCGTGCAATCACAGACATACGTTTACGTGTTGAGTCGAATTCGAGTGTATGCAAAACTTCGACAACATGCTGTGTCTGTCGACCATCTGCGGTTGGAACTGTGAACGTAACGTTTGATTTTGATCGGTTTTTGAGTAAAATCTTGCTGTTAGCAATTGCCTCAACAAGAGCCGTTTCATCAGGAGATTGGGATTCGTAAACCATCCTTTGAGAAACTTCATTGAATGATGGAATAACTGTATGGCATAATACAATCACGCGATAAAAAAGACGCATTTGTTCTTTTAACTTTTTTGAGGTTTTTTCCGACTAAAGTCAGTTAAATAGTTGGTTAAAAAAAAATAAAATAAAAAATTATTATTGATGGGAACGAACCAAAAAAGCACGACCAAAAGATCCAGGGTCTTCCATATCGTGATATACATTGCCGTCCAGATACCATTTACTCAATTTCATTTCATTGCGCGTTAGAGTTCCCGTCTTATCAGAGAAAATATATTCGATTGCGGCAAGGTCTTCATTCAAGTTGGTGTTATTTGCCTTCATAAAGACCATTTGAGCCTCTTCTGTTGGCGGCGCACTTGGAGAAGGTTGTCTTAAGACAGCCATTCGCAGATCGTTCATCATAAAGAAACCTTGAGCATAGCGATCCATCTCAACCATGACAAATAATGAAATTGGAATAACATAGGTGTACATCCCAAAATATGAAAAGAGAGCAGATACAAAATTGTTGGTCTGTTGTTTACGAGTCATATGAAACCTGGAAATAAACACTAAATATCAAACATACCATCGTCTCAGTATTTCCTCCATCCAAGTACCAACGTTTGTTATTTTCATATACACTTTTATAATCGAAATACTCCAGTGTTGTGCTTCCAAACAATAAAACACCATTATAAACAAACACCCCCATCACGAGCCAATTGAGCCATTTCATGAGTCGCGATTCTTTCTGTGGCGGCTTTTTCATATTCATGATGATTTTTGTGTCTGAACCGGTATAAATGACACTGGCCCATGCAAAATCTGTGTTTCTCAACACACAACCACGCAACAAAAGGTTATTGAGATTCAGAGGAACAACTCCAGGACCATCTATAATGTTATTTGCGAGACGAGTTGCTTCATTTTCGTGTTTTTCAGGTTCAAAAAATGATTTTCGGCGAGTCGCTCTGGCTTTTCCTGCAGACACAATATATTTCGCGCGACCTTCGAATGACTGTAAATTTTCATTCGGCTGTTCGCATTGTATATGTAAGTTTACTCGAATAATATCTTTGAGAGAGCTATAATGGGTGAGTGCAGGAATGGCGGATTTTCTCTTGATATTTGTTTCACTAAATTTTTAATTGAGTTACAAATTAGTATTTATTTCCTGCGCACGGTTGCTTCTAAAAATCATTCTTACCCGTCAAGTTCGGCAGTCTCGACAAAGCAGGTTCCATCTTCCAAACTTGATGCAATAATAATAGCATCAACCGACAATTTTTCGTTTTTCTTTATCAAGACCAGATCCCCCTTTATTAAATCCTGGGCCCTAGTCTCTGTTTGTACGCCATCTCTAACGACAATCACGTGTTTGGCGTTTGCTTCGTTATCACTGCGCAGACGAGCATAGTCTTCGATAAGATCTTTGAGAGCCGCGAAAAATAGGACAGCAACAAGTGGAGCTATTTGAGACAGTGGCGAAAGAGCTGCACTTCCGTATAGAACCGACAGAGCACCAAGTAGAAAGTAAATATTGTAAAATCTCTTGAACTGAATTTGACATTTCGTGAGATTGCAGGTAGGAAATAAAATTGCGCTCACAAACCTGGGAATATAGAAACAAGGGAATAAAGGTGATGATAGTGTATTTGGTGGTTCTGATGTAATTTTGAGCTTGTTTAAGAGAACCCGGAGTAAGTGGCGTGAAGACTTCCCAGCCAACTAGTTCGTCTTTGTTACGACGAAAACCACCAGCCGGAAGGACAAAGCGGAGGTTACGCTTGCGATCCTTCGGCAGAACCGACTGACTGGCGGCGATGTTTGGATCAGTAGTTTCAGGGCTGGGCATGGGGACAATAGTGTTTGTAATTCGAGCAACACGGGACGGTACGGTTGGGCGTAGAGGTGACAAAGAGGAATTATCGCCAAACGATTCAATCGAAAGAGCGGAGGCGGGCGGTGGTGATGGCGACGGGCCGAACGTGTGGTAGTTGCTATTACTTTCAATGTTTTTGATGTTCAACTGTTCCTTGTTTGCATCCTTTTTTGTCAAGTTATTGGACTATCTATCAGCCATTACCAAGAAATAATGCACCAACCAGGCCAACAAGTTGATTGACCGCAAATTCCCCCGAATCTTTTTGCTGGTGCTCGCGCCGTTCTTCGTGCTTATCAAGTTGGTTTCCACGAAAACTTTCCATCCAGAATTCCTGCTTGACAATTCAAACCCTTGCGATTTCGCCAACGCGATTTGATTGCTGTACTTGTTGCGTCTTTTTGAAAATCAAAAAATGCCATAGAAATTGAGATGTATAAATTACAAATTGATTGGCTCACTCAACAATAGCGAAGAAACAAATTATCAGACCTTTTGTTTTTATCTTCTGGACTGTTTGAGAGACTGATGTACTAGCCCCCTTGTTGCAAGGGGGGCACGAAAATTTTGGGCTTTCAGGAATGTCATTAGCCAAGATGTCTTGGCATTTTCAACATTTTTCTTTGGCACTCCACCCTCCACAAAATCAAAAAAAAAAAAAAACCAAAAAAAAACATAAATGGGAACAGCATCTGACATATAATCTATTCCCTGCAATCACTTTCAAACTATCTACAGTATATGGAGATTGCGCTTAGTAAAAATTTTATCATTGACAATAAACAATGTTTTGGAACTCTGGTATTAACTGATGTGATATTATCGTGATATCACGTGAGTTTTAATATTACGCAAATCATGAACTCTGGTGATTATTGGCGACTACAAGCTTCGAATTTCGAAAACAGTAATTCAAGTTTATTTGCATACTTAAAGTTTTTTGAAACTCAGCAAGCATTTTCCTGTACGAGAGTGAGCATCAAAAGCTGCCCCGCCTTTCTCTCCGCCTACCCAGGCTTCAGCAAGTACACCAGGTTTATAGTTGCCATCACTTGAATTTGTACCTTTTAGAACTGTATGCCCCGAATTGCTTAATGCAGTCACGACCCCTTCAAACCCAATGCAAGTCACATCAACAGCTCCTGTATTTACTTGAACAATGCTTTTGGACAATTTGGCTGGAGTAAGAACAAGTTTGATCTCCCCTGTTCCAGTTGTACACGCGAGATTTTCATAGCCTGCAAAGTTTGCTTGAATGCTGCCTGTATTTGTTGTCAGCATTGCATTCTTGGTCAAAATTCCCTTTGTCACAATAATTTTCCCGGTGCCAGTGCTAGCCGTAATTGATTCTGCGACGACATTATCCAACAGGATACTACCTGTTGATGATTCGCAACATAGATCGGTCGAGGATTCAACGCGTGTGACTTCGATCTTTCCCGTTACAGCCTTGAGATTAATACCAGCGCTTGTGATATCTCCTGAAGTAATTTTTCCTGTGCTCGTTTCCAATGCCAGGAACTTAGATGCAAAGCAAGAGGCGACATGAATAGAGCCAGTGCTTGAAGAAATCAACAGAGATTCTGTTTCCAGCTTAGTATCGCAAGCAATGCTGCCAGTACTGCTTTTCAGGTCAATAAAGCGAGTAAAATTAATATCTTGAATCTTCAGAGATCCAGTGTTCATATTGCTGATGAAATCTTTGATGTCATTTGGAAGTGAGATAATGATAGCAATCTTCAATGAAACCAAACTAATACTGAGAGATCCGATAGCAACGGTTGGCGCGAGCTTGACTATTATGTTAAGCCTTTCTTCAGAAAGAACTGCAGATACTTGGGTATCTTTGAAACGCTCGCTTGGCCCCGACAAGAGTAATGTCTCGATTGTTGCATGCTTATTATCATTGCCCTTGCGTACCGTCAATTCAACGGTACCAGGCCCTTGCGTAGTGACGCTGAGAGCATCGAAAGTGGCCGGAATTGTTTGTGCCATGTTTACATCCGCCAGTGCTTTGCCAGCCGTTTCTTTTGAATCATTTTTCTGACCCCACGATTTACTTTGTCCACGATTTTCATTCAACCAATCAACCAGACGAAAAAGAAAGAAATAGCTGAATTAAAAAGGGAAAAGTTTAGCATTCATGAAAAGGTTCAACTTTGTGACGCATAATTTTAACAATATAATCAGCGTTCCCAACCTTCAGTTTTAAAAGCTGTATCACTGCATTTGCAACATTTCCCACTTTATTCATATGTTTCTGCAATAGGTTTCGCTTTTGCCACGAATAAAGCGAAGAATCATTTCGAGCTGACCCAATCATTGATTTTTTAGCTCTTCATTTGGCAATCCACTCCCATCAACATGCAGAAATTTTTTTACAGTATATCCCAAAAACGCGACACAACAATCCCAGCGTCATCATTCAGACTTGACACAACTGAAGATTCCAAAATTTCGCAGACCGATCCCGGATTCAAAACACGAGAGATTTGTCAGTGGCACAGACGATATAGTTGCAGCGATGATGCCGAGATTGAAGAAAAGCGCGAGCTTTTTATGAACTGCACTTTCGGTTAAAAGTTCAGACGAAGATAGTGGTATTATAAATTCTTTTTCGATTTCAAAGAAAACAAATTAGCAATATTGCTGGCTATAATCATACTTTGTTTATGGTCCGCTGACTAAGGTCACAACAGAGCTTAATTTTGTTGATTAGATTAATTTTTTTATTGAAATATTTTATTTTGTCAACAACCTCAAGATCATCAATAGTTCTTTTAGCAACGTATTTTAACCTATGCCTACAACAATCAATCCTCAAATTTCTGAGCTACTTTGCCACCGACAACATTTACTGCAAAAGTAAAACTCACTAATTTTCAAGGCTGAAAAATACTTCAACAACGACCAAATATATTCACTACTTCAAGTCGCTTCGGTGCTTGTTGAATTTGTTTTACTGCACACTGGCCGAGTATGTGTCCTTCAATTATCTGAAGTCAATTTGAAATCTCAGCCTTCACCAACAAGAACAGATTATCGACCAAGTCAGAAATTACAACGCCGCTGAAGAATATTATCCTAGAGTACTGATACCATCTAGTTCATCTAATCTCACGTCCAAATAACAGCACAAATCCTTATTCCAGAAGTTTTTCATTATTTTGCTGTAACTGATAGGGATAAGCTGGTGGGATTACATTCGAAGGTTCATTCTACTTAGCATGAACGATTGATGAAATCTTGTGGCTTTATTTAACAAAGGCCTTAAATAGCTTCGATTTTTTCGAAATCACTTCGAAAGCAGGAATGTCTATTACTCAGATGAAATTTTCAATATCGCCAGGAACAAGCTGAATTTTGACGAGTAATGTGGAACGGATTTGAGTTTTGAGTATCGAGGATATCTTCGCTGGCTGTACCTGCAGCAAATGCGAGCTTTTCGTTTTTCGTTTCTCGAATAGGAAAGAGTGCGGGCTGCTCTAATACTGTTTTTATTTTGTTTTTTCTTTATTTACTTTCAAATTTCCAAAACAACTTTCATGGTTTCATATACGTAAAATGACACTGTAAAAAAATTTGTATCAGTAACATAAGCTTTTTTTTTTAAAGGAGGATACGCAGTTTACCTGCATGCATGGGAACAACTTTCATGAAACCAATAGACAAACCAACAAAGAACCCTCGAAAACCTCGCTTCTGATAAATTAACCGCGTCATCTCCAATGTGGTGGGGAATTTTTTCAAACTACTAGCTGTTCCATCCGCTGCCGTTTCAATTCTACCAGCAATTTGCATGTGCCTTCGTATTACTTCAAACGGATAACTCGAAGTTTGAGCAATTAATCCACTCAGTCCTCCAATCGCGAGTTGCGACCACCACGTTAACTGCCTGCCACCTTTATACTCATCGCGTTTGTTCATCGTTCCTGGTTTTCTTGCAAAAACACCATTCAATGTCCACCAGCCTTCTCTTTCCAGCGCCCAAACTTTGAAGCCCTCATAACACATGAATGATACGCCAGCATACGGAATCATACCAAACATAGTTGGGACAAAACCTCGATAAAAATTCAGTGTGCCACCAATTCGTCGACTATGGATCGATATCGGATTTGACTCATTATAAATAACATTCCATGTTTGTACGAGGCTTGGAGACGCGCCTGCACTACGGATTTCGTAGGCAAGTCGCGTACGTAACAAATCAAGCGGGTACGATACAAACAATGACGAAACGCCTGCGAGCGAACCGGCTATCGTTCGACGCAATGGAGTTTCATCTTCACGCCGTGGCATGATCCAGTCTTTATACTGCTCGTATGACATGAATTTGATTGCAGCATATGGAAAGATTCGGAGCAGTGTGGCGCTATGACCCTGAAAGAGACCTGTGATTCCGTTCGCCGAGTGGATGTCGCGGATTGCTCGAAAAACGCCAAAGAATGATCCTTGAGAGATTCATTCCGTTGTATTTGAAAAGCATATTTTTTGGTTTTGTCAGCATTGTTCCGCATAGTTGAAATAATCTAGTTTGGCTGAGCGCGCAAATACGTATCGTACATACCTGAGTACTTAATATAGCGTGGATTGTCAGTTTGGAACAGGATCTTTACTCGGTCCATTGGAGCTATGACAGTTTTTGCGGCAGAACCAGCAATTCCACCGGCAAGCAACGTTCTAAGAATAAATGACGTTGACCTCTTGGTATTTCGCGGTTTCGCTGCTGGAAATGAAGTCGAAGAGGCCTCATGCGATGCTTCCATTCTTTCCGTTTCCAACAACTTTAAATTTTATTACATAATTTGTGAAGGCCACATGGGCTCGTGACATCTTAAAAAATAGACAAAAAAATTTAAAAGTAACAAAGGAGTTTCATAGAACAAAGGAACAACAGGAAAAAGAACAGGAAAAAAAGTTTCTGTGCTCACAGAAAGAGAAAACGAGAACGGCTTCCATCGCTTCTAGGAAAAGAACATCGCGTCACTTACCTTGCAGAAACTTTTTTCAATTGCACTTATCAATCAATCAAAACAAAAGGAAAACAAAAAGCGTTGGTTTCCAAGCTCGACCAGACGTTGCTATTGAATCGAAAAAAAAAGGACATATTCCACGCGTTTCGATTCGAAAAATGCAAGAATCCGGACAAACTCAGGAACAACAACATTCATCGCCATTGCCAGGATCAAAATTAGTCCAGCTTCAATTACACGATGTGACAGCCGAAGGATTGAATGGAATGACAATCGATATGTCAGGATTTGGTGCCCAGCTTTACAATACCGATTCATATTACAGCAGCTATTACGCGTCACAGTCATTACCTCCGCAGTCACAGCCACAACTGACACGAAACGATTCGTCAATTATTATGCCAACGACTGGAATACCATCATCAGGCTGCAACAATACCCGACGACCATTACGTCCTGCTGGAACAACGACTGCCACGCTTTCAGCTCCAAGCGCGGCATCATCACACGTGCGAACACTTCCTGCAAAGGCAACTGCTGCAACTGCAGCTTCTGGTGCAAGTGTTGCAAATGCCGCAGTTGCGAATCAGAGCGCTTTTATTAACAAGTTATACACGATGCTGGAAGAGGCTGATCAAACACTTTTGTCGTGGGATGAGACTGGGACATTTTTTATTGTGAAAAATACGACAGGTTTTGTAGATCGGAAAAAAATACATATTCTGATAAATTTCTCCTCCTTGTAAAAACAGATTTTTCAAAAACTGTTTTGCCTTTGTATTTCAAACACAATAATGTGAGACGATTTTAATTTTATATTTGTTTTCAGCTGAAATTGTAAATTTTTTCCCAGTTTGCAAGTTTCGTTAGGCAATTAAATATGTACGGTTTCCACAAGATCAATGATTCATTTTTCAAGTTGAACAATACATGTTCCGAAGTATGGGAATTTAAGGTGAAAATAAAAATGGCAAAAAATTAAAAGGAAAAATAAATAATAATAAAAATCAGCATCACGATTTCAGACGTGGCGAATACCATCTTCTCTCAAATATAAAGCGAAAAGCTCCGAAATCTTTATCCGCAGCCAAAAGCAAAAACCGTTCTGCGAATAATAACAATTCCGCCGCACTACCATCAAATAACACATTCGCAAAAATCAACAACCATGGAATGTTTCCACAGAACCCAAACAACCCCAACAACCAAAAAAACAGCACGAGTAGAAGCAACAGCAGCAGCGTTAGTAGATGCAGCGGCATTGTGAATAACAGTGTGTCGGATAATCAAATGTGCATTCTCCCGCCAAATATGATGCTCCAACAGCAAGCTGCTTCTAATCCAGCATCTTCTGGATTCAACCAGGAGAGATTAGCAGATTTCTCGAGTTTCACTGGTGGGTTTATGGGTGTTGGAAATGGTTTGGCGTTTAGTGGGGGTGTTACTGATTCTGGGGCAGGTGGAAATGATGGTAGTTGTAATGGAGATTTTATTGCAGATTTGCATGCAAGAATATATGAATTGGAACACAAGCTGTAAGATTTTATTATTCGTTAATTTATTTCAAATATATAAAAAATTGTCTTACCAAAGGGCCACACTTTCTGAATCTTATGAGCTTGTTTGCGAACAGTCTTTGAATTGTAAAAAAGAAATTTCGGAGTATGGAACTGTGAGATGATTTTTTTTTTCTTTCAAACCATTATTTGCTAATGTGATAAATGTGTATTACAGGTGATCCAAGATATTGTTTCATTTCTTGCTGGTATGACACAAAACAACGGAGGTGTGTTTACAATAAATATAACCACACTTTTTATTTGATCCACTTGCTGACAGGAAATACTTCAGACATGAAGAATCAACTTTCTCAACTAGCGCAGTCCGTGATTCAAGCAACCACGGCTACAGCAGACTTCGCAGATGTGATAAATTCCGGAAGTTTCGCTAATGTCACCAGAATTACTTCTTCAGCAGCGTCTTCATCTTCCTCATCTGTCGTTTCCGCAGTATCATCGTTAAGAACAAAAAAATTGCAAATCTCAGCGGCGGCAAGGAAACCAAAGCGTCAATACGAGAAAGACGAGGACGACCTTGATCAAGAAGAACTTGATGGCAACGAATCAACAGATCAAGGAGAAGGAGAGGAAGAAGAAGAAGAAGAAGAAGGAGAAGAAGTTGATGGTAATAATGAACAAGAAAATGGCGAACGAGAAGATACTGAGATTGAGAGAATAGAGAATACTAGCGCCACTAATCCTGTGGGTATAGCTACAATTTCTAGCTCCGCCACTGCGGTTTCTGCCGGAATGGATTTGGAAAGAAAAGACATTGAAATTGGGTTACAGAATCCAAGAACTAACAACCCAATGGAAATGAATAAGAGCGGGAAACGAGCACGGCAAACAGCTTCGGTGGGGGCTCAGGCATTAATGACACCACCCATCGGAACAACAGCGAAAATTGGTACAAACTCTAGAGAAAAAAAGAGACTGAAGTCAATTATAAAATGAATTTTTACCAGAATTTATCGAAATTTTTTTTTTTTCGTTCCACACTCATCAGAACAAAGGTTCTTGATTTAAAGTAAACAAAAAAAAAAAAAAAAATCGTGAAAGAGATAATCACCGAAGAAAACAACAACAACCATCAACACAAGTCAAGAAAAAAAAAAAAAATTCACAGGTCAGGCGTGATAAATTTTCAGACCGAAGCAGTGGGAACAGTAGCATCATTTTCATTCACATTTTCCTGGTTGAACTCCAATGAAACAGCAATACGGACAGAAAGGTCTCTGCCGTCGACATTCAGGCTCTCAGCCTCGAGACTCTTCAGGACTTTTTGCTGCTCGGCCTCGTCCTTCAGTTCGATAAATCCAAAACCCTTGCTACGACCGCCGGGGGCGCGAATGACCTTTGCACTGACAACACCAAAGTCGGCAAAGATGGTGAGGAGCGCGTCGTCGTCAACCTTGAAGGGCAGATTGGCGACAAAGAGCGTCGTTTTGCTTGGTGGCCCATCGGCCTTCTTTTTGGGGAAACGCGGCTGTTTCTTTTCTTTTTGTTTCTTATCTTTATTGGCGTCAGCCGGTGCATCCGAATTCTCGACAGTCAAAGCGAAGTTGGCGTTATTGGTCCCGTCGTCTGTTGTCTCGCCACCGTCGATGCGCTTGGCCTTCTTTTTGTTGACGCGCTTCTTTCTCGGCGCAGCTGTTCCATTTGCCACATTTCCATTGTCGCCCGAAGAAATTTCTGGTTCAGCTCCTGATCCCGGTGCTTGCTGAGTGACACTTTCGCTGCTGGCATTCACGTTCGCAAGATCGCTTTTACGAGCACGCGGCTTACGAACACGCGGCTTGCCGGTGTTGTTGCTACGAGGACGCTCCACCGATGATGCCGCATCCACGTTGATTATTCTGCCGCCCACATCAGTCTTGTTCATCAGCGAGACGGCGGAGGCTACGGCCGCGTCACTGCGGAAACTGACAAAACCGAAACCCTGCGAACGTCCGGCTTTTCTGATGACGTTGGCTTTGATTCTGTTGAGTAGTTTTTTAGTTTAGTAATTAACTAAGGGGATTCAAAACAAAGGAGGAGCGGTAAAAGGATTAGATCGTAAACGCAAACTTACACTTCGCCGGGAACAACGGCGCTGAAGGCGGCAACAAGTTCGGCTTCGGTTGTTCTGAAAGAAATGTTGCCAACAAACACTTTGGGAACGATTGGAGCAGCTTCGTTTGAGATGGCGGTGGCGCTGTTAATGTTGTCACTGGTGGCGCTGACAATTGGCTGGGCGGCTTCTGGGGCGGACATTGGTGGTGGTGTTTTTTTGCGTTGGTGTTGGTGTTGGTGTTGCAGTTGCTGACTCTGTTTTGGTCTCTCTCTTTTTTTCTCCTTTCGTCTTTGCTGTTTTTTCCACAAGTTCCGTGGTCAAGCGCCGTGTTTAAGAAAACCCTTTCTCATCGCACCATTTCGCAAACCAGTAGTAAGCATAAGGCACCAGATAATACTGAAAATTTCCAGTGGATCATCGACTCAAAATTCTCCGAAGTGGTTGATTTCTTGAATTTTGAAGTTACAGCCAAATCATTACTATTGAGGAAGCTACTGTAAAATTTTATTACATCGGTATTAGAATCTAAATACGAGAATTAGAATCTAATTGCAAACTATTTATAAATCAAGCATTTTAAGTGCCTTATTCTGGTCTAAATGAAGCCATCACTCTTGATGTCCCTGTTAGTAAAATGAAGACAGAATCTAATCAGAGCAAATAATCAAATATTGACAAAAAAAGATTACCAAATTGCAGAGTTTTGCAATCAAATCCAACAAACAAGCCAAAGAAAGAAGCCATGTCAACCTTCATTGTTCAGAAATGTTGCATTTGAAAATGAAACTGAATTGTTGAATGTGATACTTGAATTTGGTGTAAAAATATTTAAAATGCGTGTCCATATTTCACTTCAATTCCTTCACTTTACAGTGTTTGTTGGGACATTCCTCCAAAAATGGCCTTGACTCAAGCAGCTTCGTGTTGCAAAGGCTTTTAGTTTTGCATTGTGGGTATATGGTTCTGATTTCATGAAAAAAGTTCATACAAACAAAGTGTGATCTTTTCTTACAGATATTGTGACCAAACTGGAAGTTGATCATTCTATCATGAGAGTAATCAGACCTTTTCAGAAAGTAAATCATTTTCCTGATAGTCCAATCCAAATTGATGATTTAATGTCAATTTCAAAATTAGTGAAGGAAGCAAAGAAATCAAAATGGTGGCTGAAATTGCGGGAAGATGTGAAAACAGAAATAAATTCACACACCATGAA
>JADGJH010000743.1:0-14819 GCA_027596945.1 Physocladia obscura
TTAATAAAGTTAGCTCATATCCAATACACAAATTTGTGTATATTTATGTGAATAATATATCAAAATTCGGAATAGTTCAAAAATTAGAAAATTGAAGGAACATATAGGTTTTGAAAACAATCTTTATTTTCACAGTATCTCAAGACTAGAAACAGCCAGCTCAAATTGCATGTATAGATCTATTAAAATACTCCCATCTTTAAATTATATTTAAAATAGCTGAATATGGTGGTGTTTTGAACAGGCAGATACACTTTGAACATTTTGACACCTTTTGTTGTTGACCAAAAATCGAAATTAAAACAAATAACTAAATAATTTATATAAAATCAACAGCTATAGTCAGCTAAAAATTGATACCCAGATTTGCGTATATTTACCGGAATAATATGCTCAAACTTTAAATGGTTCAAAAACTAAAAAATTGAAGGACTAGATAGGTTTTGAAGACAAATACAAGCCTCACAATCTCAACAACATTTTGTGGTTGATCATTTTTTCTGAAAATTGATTGCTTTTTCAGGAATAGTATTTTTGTTTATAGTCATATGAGAATTTGTAACCAGCAGTATTAATTAATATTGGCACAGTGTGGTAATTTAGGATTTATCTACCATAATTATTATAATGATATATTTGGAGGACCATTTTCTATGAATGTGATAAATATATTTTCTAGGACAATTTCTTTTTGGGGGCATGTTCAGAATACTTTGAAAAGCATTGGAGCATGATTTTAGCCAACAAATTTTGAATTTTGAATGTACAGAGAACTTTTTTTGTTGACCAAAAATTGAAATTGAAATAAATAAGTAAATAAGTCATATAAAATCAATAAATAAAGTTAGCTGGCATCCAATACAAATCTGTGTATATTTATGTAAATAATATTTCAAAATTTGAAATAGTTCAAAAATTAGAAAATTGAAGGAGTGGATAGGTTTTAAAAACAATCTTTTATTTTTCACAGTATCTCAAGGCTAGAAACAGCCAGCTCAAATTGCATATGCAGATCTATTAAAACACTTTTATCGTTAAATCAGACTTAAAATAGCTGAATATGATGGTGTTTTGAACATTTTGTTAAGTTTTTTTTTGAACAAAACTCGAAATTAAACCAAGTAACTAATTTATATAAAATCAACCAGTATTGTTAGCTGAAAATAAATACATAAATTTATGTATATACCCTTGAATAATATGTCCAAACTTGAAATGGCCCAAAAACTAAAAATTAAGGGAGAGGATAGGTTTTGAAAACAAATTGCATTTTTTGTAGTATCTAAGATCAAAAAAATGCCAGCTCAAATTGCATATACAGATTGATTAAAATACTTTTTACCTTTAAGTTAAACTTAAAATGGCTGAATTTAATGGTGATATGAAGGACTAGATACACTTGGAAAATTTAGGGGATTGCTTTTTTTTTTTGGGAGCAAAATCGAAATTGAAACAAATAATTAAATAATTCATATAAAATCAACAAGTATAGTCAGCTCAAAATCAATACCCAGATTTGTGTATGTTTACCTGAATAATATGCTTAAATTCGAAAAAATTCAAAAGCTAAAAAATTGAGAGACTAAATAGGTTTTGAAAACAAATTGTATTTTTTGCACTATCTAAAATCAAAAAGAATCAGGTCAAATCACATCCCCAGATCAATTAGAATCTTTTTATCTTTAAATTAAACCTAAAATGGCTGAATTTGATCATGATTTGAAGGACTAGATACACTTTGAATATTTGGCTGAAGAAACAAAATGTCCACTTTTTCTGCCCATTTCAAAATCCTGACAGCATCACCATCCCCCTGGTAAAATATTTGAGTACCAAACACATTGATTCATTCACTTTTGATGATGTTAAGGTCTGGGTCACAGCTTTGGAAAATTTGTATGCCACAGGAATTAATTTCATCAATGTTGATGAAATTCAAATCAAACTTAAAAATGACAATGCAAAGTAAACTTATATTGTATCAAATAAAATTGAGTGCCCTAATGTCAATGAAGGAGAATGCAGTTGATATGCCACAATTATTCCATTTATATCAGCGGCTGGTGAATATATAATTGCCTCTATAGTTATACTGCATAAATTTAAACAATTTGATATTGTTGTTGAGCAATACAGGCAAACTTGATGTGGTGATGTGCCAGTATACTATGCTTTCAGTAAAACTGGATTTTGTCAGCAGCACAATGGATTCTGGTCTTTCAGAAATTTACAACTATTTTCAAAGATAATGAACCAGACAAAATAAATAATATTTTTTGATTTTTGACTTTGACAAATACTGGTGAGAAATACAGGTGGACATATTGGTGGATACTGGTTAATTGCTAATGAGTTCACAACACTTTGAAAGGTATATAATATAACAACATTTTATTCATAATAGAACCACAATAAATGAATGAATTAATGAATATTCAAGCAGCACAAGTGCTGAACCATATATTCAAGTTATCAGAGAGCAATTGATAAACAGTTGCTTTGCCATGGCTCATGAGTATTGTCCCTTTATGCAGGCTCAAAAAATACACCAAAGAATAGTATTCCAGATATTGTTTGATGCCCATGATATGTGATGTTAGAAATTGTGCCTCTACCAGTATTTCCATTAGTATCTCCACCAGTATCTCACCAGTATTTGTCAAAGTCAAACATCAAAAAATGCCACTTATTTTGTCTGGTTCATTATTTTTGAAAATAGCTTTAAAGAATTTGATTTTCTTTTCACTCTGGTTTAATTGCTATAGTACTGATGGACAATTTTGGAACACATAAAACATTTGATGTACTGTCTTTCTGAAATCAAAATGATGTTGAAGTTTCTTTCTACCAACCAATACAACTCATTTCTTGCAATCCTTGGATAGCCTGTATTTTGCTACTTTGAAACAAAAAATTTCAACAAATTTTCACTGCAAAATGGCATTTACAACTGGACTTTATGAAAACTTTGTCCACAACTTATGCAAACAGCACTTCAAGTTCATGATGAAATATCTAAAAGTGTAATTGTGGGATCTTGGAAAAATGTTGTAATTTTTTTTCTCAATCTTGAAAAAATATTGGAAAGAGCAGACCAAAATGTCACAGCTGTTCTAATTCAGTGAAAGAAAGTGGGAAGATATTTATAATTATTTTTTCTGGTCCAATTGTTAAAAAGTCAAAATTAAGACCCAAAAATACTTTCATCAAGTTTTTTCGGGGTGTCAGCTTTTGGAAGTCAGGAAAAAAACAATGCAAGCAAAAAAAAATTGCAGAAGTAGAAAAGAAAGAAAGAGTGGAACAAAAAGAGCTGAAGATATGGCAAGAAAAGCTATGCAATTGGCTGAGAAAAATGAAAGAAGATGTCATGCAATAGATGAGCAGATGCTCCAAAAGATGGACTAAAAGCAGCAAATGGATTTTATGTGCTTATTGCAGTAAGTTTGCTTACATGAAAAATGCAAAATATCTTGCCAAAATATTGTGGATGATCATGTTGAAAGTTGCAATGGCTGAGCAGAATTTTTTTTTCTAAACATAACCAAGTTTGAAGTTGTATTGTTTGAAGTAAAAATCAATGAAATGAACATCATTAAACATATTCTTTTTTTTAAAGTTGATAGTAATGTTTTGTTTGTAGTTTTATTTTTGGTTGAAATTTTTTTCGTCGGGCAGGCTCAAATGTTATACAGGTTCGAATACCAACTCATAGGTGTGATATCCGGAACCGGAAATTTTTGAATAAATGAAAACTTTAAGTGCAAAAATAAAATAAATTTTCGTAGTTGTTTTTTCATTTTTGCCTGAAATTATGAGCAACTTTGATCAGAAGTAATATCTTCCATTAAAATATCATTAAGTTCCCAAGTATCGAAAACCGGTGCCAAATATGTTGGATAATTTCGATCAGGAATATCTGCTTTCATCTGCAAACTACTCCTATTATATGACGGAAGTGGCGGTAATGAAGCAATTGGTGGCGAGCGTGCTAACAGAGAAATTGAATTCGGACTTTGCAAGCTATATTGAAGTGGCACAACTGGTGAGACATTATATGATTCTTGAATTTTAACTTCTGCATCCAATATTTGTTCCTCTGCATTAAACAGAGCAAGCTGATCAAACTCTTTCAAAAAGCCACCACTTTTTTTGGCTTCATTGATCCAATACATGCTTTTGCTACTGTCTATTTGACTTCCAATTCCAAATTTCAAGCAGACGCCATACGCAAATTTTAAAACAAACGAAACTTGATTATCTCGATTCTCATCAACCAAAGCAGAGCCAAGACAAGAAAAAGCTTTCACTAAGATGTTTTGCGAGATATGCGATCTGGTAATTGATTGCAATGACTCTTGAGTGATTTCTAATTCAGAACTGTGACGCTGAAGAAGTTGATAATACCGCAATTCAAATTTCACGTGCAACGCATTTACTTGCTCAATGCAGCAGTTTGCACCAATATTGTTCTTCAAACAAGTTCCAAGGAGGTGAATTGACAATGCTGTGATAATTTCAACAACGCGGTTCAATAATTTTCTTTCTTCAACTTCCATTACAAGACTGCGTAAAAAATTTACCGCTGCTGTATAACTTTTTTGCTGCTCAGTGATGCTTGAATTCGAAGTCATTAAATATAGTCGTGCAAGTTGATATTTTACATATATTCTAATTGGGCTTCCAATTGCCGCAAGTTCCAATGCCTGTGTTAACCACGCGTTTGCCTTTGCAATATCTCTAATTACCATAATTTTTGTAATTTTTTCGGTGCGGAATGAATGGTCAGCATTATTGTTACTTTGATAAATTGGATTAGAATTTTTCCGCGACGTCGCCTTAGAAACAGACGCACGCGTTGGCGCGGTCATGTAAATCATTCCAATGCAAAAAGCTGCATCTGCAGATGTTTCAGCCGCATACGATTCTTGAAGCAATCTGAGCGACCGTATCGCGTCAATGGAATTCTCTAGAAGTTCTGCCGTCTTTGATGCAACTGACAGATTTCCCACCTTTGTTTTCATATTTCCAACTCCTGATAAATTTGCTTTTTTAAGGCTCAAGTCTTGTGAATAGGTGGCGGGTGCAGTTGCAGTTTCGGAGTATGCCCAACCGGGACTAGAGAGAATCTTTGCATATTCAAGCATTCCGGGAGGATATTTTGCATCACTTGATTTTTTGAACCATTTTAAAGCAAGTGAAATCATTGCGTGACTGTTGAGAAGAAAAATACCCAATTTATGTGCCGCGATTGGATCATCTGTTTATATTCACAAATATTAAATCAAAATTGTTTATAAATAATCACAAATTAAAATTGGCAAGCGAATGTACTTGATATTGGAGAAGATTTTGGATCAAAAAACATTTTGGATGGATGATGATTACACATTGCAAGTGAAAATAAAGTTTGAAACGAATTGTAACAGGATCCCAAAATCATGACATTTGCAATAGCCGTATCTAATATGTTAGTTTAAGTTATAACATGCAGAAAGAAAAGGAAAAAAAAAACCATATTTGGATTTAGGATTTCTCGAAACATCTGCTTGCGCGATTTTCGGCGATATCGAAAACCCCAGAAGGTTGCTGTCATCATCCAAATTGACGGATTGAAAATAAACGCGTGACGGCAATGGGGGCCATGGAAGCGAATTTATTGCGCCAAGTTGAGTTTGGATAATGATTGAGTATAAATCATTTGCAAGCAATAGCTTTTTTGCATCAAGAGCTTTGGGAAGTTGAGATAGTGCGAGTTTAATAAGTTGCAGAATTTGTATTTCGCAGTTTGTTTTCATTATTGTATGAAAACAAAAACAAATTTGAATGAATCAGAAAATACTTTTCAGCAATATATTTTGATTGATTAAACTCAAAGCCATAACACAGGTAAATAATTATGAATCATCAGGAGTTCTACAAAAAAAAAAAGAGCAAAAATAATTGGGATGATATTGGACTCATGTACATACAGCCAATTTGTCGGAGTTCAAATTTGATCTCTCATTAAGAGCCAATTCCAAGTAGAGGTTTTTGTTCTAGTTTGGACAAATTTTGGGTTTTGTTTTTGTTTTTCTTGAAAGTGTCTTTTTTCAAAATTGATGCCCATTGTTTACAAGCTACAGCAAAAACACAGCAGTGCAAACACCAAAGCGCATGCACTTTATAACTAATAGTTCCACCAAATGTCAGTAAAGTGAGTTCCTACTATTTACAACAAATCAAAGTGGACAATAAGTTCATGAATCAGTCAATTTGCACTAAATGGCAGAGTCAACCAAAAAATCACCAACACAGTTGAAAAAAATTCTCAGCACTTCAAAAGCAGTGGTTAGCCAAATATTTTATGGAAACTTCACACATTTGGCATGTAATTCATGTAGCTAAATTGACCTAGAAAAGCTTGGAAAAATGCACAATACACATCAAAAATTTAGACAATATGATCTTCATAGACTGAATAAATTCAATCAATTGGTGTTTATGCAACATTTTTTTTTGGATGAGGTCTTTTTTGACAGTCACAAAATTTTAAGACACTATGGCCATGCATTCAAAGAAGAGAAGCTTCTTCTGAGAGGGGCAAAATGCAGTTTGAACTATGGATAGTACAAGGACTCATCAATCTCCTGAATTAACTACAAAACTTTGATCTGCAGGAATAATCCCTTAATTTTTACCTGCATACTGCCTATTCTTTGACCCAACAGAAGTTTTTTTGGGATCTTCAAAGTAAAACTTCCTTTAGATTACAAAAAAGTGCTGTTAATAAAAAAATTATTTGCCACTGGTTTGTTAACAGAAATGCAGATTATATCTGATCCTTGATTGACTGGAGTGAGAGTAGTAACTGCCAAATTTGCCCCAGCCGCTGGTTAAGTGACAATACAAATCCCATAGAACTTCTTAGGAAGTTGGATTGCGTCTACCGTACAATTTACTGATTCTATTTATTCCACAATGTTGGTTGAGATGGATCCATTTGCAGAAAGTAGTTGGTTGAGATGGATCCATTTGCAGAAAGTAGTTGGTTTTTTGACATGGTGATGAATGTCACTCAATAAACAGGTATTTGTTCAGAGTAGGAACTTCACTCAGTAAAGAGATATTTGCTCAAAGAAAAGAAAAAAATTTGACTCAATAAAGAGATATTTGTTCAGGTACCTACAGTTTTGGTGGCAAAAACAAAAAAATTCGAAAAAAAAAATGCTTAACAAGACTCTTAAAATATCTGAGAGTAAACCTGGTGGATGTGAGATGTTAGTGCTGAATAAAGTATCTGAGAGCAACAATAACTTTTCCTCGCATTCCACCAGCCCTTTTTGTATCCTTTTTTCATGCAAAGCAATTGGACTCAATGCTTTGCAATTATTTTCTTTGATCTCCATTTAACCACTTTTCCTTATTACACCTTTCAAATCAATCAGCGAAATGAATCTAAAATTCAACAATAACAAAAACTTATTCAAAACATCAAAATTTAGGTAATCAACATGTTTCTTTCAGGCTTGTCAGGATGGTAAAACTGTGTGCACAATGGTACAGTGACAGTATGTAGACAAAACTCTTGTTTCACAAACTTATTGCTACTTTCATACATTAAGGCCACTTTGAAACCATTTGAAAGGCCAGGTATGACTTGAACTTGAATTTTTGCAATGTAAGCAAAAACTGTCTTGAAAAAACTAATAACACCAATAACATTCATTTATGGTCACATATCAAAGCTTTGTTTAATATTCAATCTGACTAGTATCTTGACAAACTTCTTGGTGAAGTTTAATGCCATATCACTGTCAATACCAACCATTTAGAAAAGATTCAAACAGTTGGGATATTCCTATAAGTAAGTTCTTATTCAGTGTATCAGTTATATTTCTTATTTTTTGTACCCATTAGCTTTCTGGTCACTCAGCTGAACATAATAAGAATTAAAAGGAAAAATTTTGAAATTTCATTGGCTTGTTCATCCCTGACCAACTGCTTTTTGAAAAAACACTGGGACAAAGATGGGGCTATGCCTGGACAGAATTTTATGCAGAATACAGTGGACCATTTGTCTATGCTTAAGAGAATATTTGTCATTCTTCATCAAACAAGGAGCATTCAAAACTGACAATTTTCCAGAATGGTATGAAGTGTTGGAATCAGAAAAATGGAAACTGTTAATGATCTCCAAATCTAAAACAAATACAAAAGCTGTAAAAAAAAATGTTTAATAAATAATAACTTTTCCAAAAAATGTCTTAAAGTCCTTCGCCACATTGTACCTTCCATCACCACTCACAACCCTATGACCCAAACAGTAAAATCCTTGGTGAATGTCCCTAAGCTACATTCCAACATGACGTTCACTTAATACATTATAATTTTGTCTGTTAATTCTGTTTATTTTTATTTTTTTTGCAAATAGCATATTTCTTGGAAATAAAATTAAGTTGATTTTGGACAATGCAAAAATTCACTATGACCCCCAAAATTCAAGTAGCCTGTGAAAACTTTGGCATTTGTTTGATTTTCCCCCCTCCTTATTTCCCTGTAAGAACCTATCTAAATTAAATAATATAAACCGTAGATTAAACAATGCTTTTCTACATAAAAAACAATTTGAAAAAATATAATGATTGATTGATTCATATAGACCAATGCAATACAATTTTTTGAGCCAAGTATGATAACAAGACATGAATATGTAAAATCTTGTTTTTTTTATACAAATAAAGTTATAATACCACCAAATCAAAGAGAAAAGAGAAGACCAAAGTAAAAAATTAATATGTTAAAAGATGTAAGCCTGAGTAGCTCTAATAATCATCAAAATCAATATCAAGTGTACTTTTGATGACAATATCTGTATGTTTTTGCTTGACTAAATCCATCAAACAGTCATTGTTGCTCTTCATCATGCTTATTCCAAGCTGATATAGTCTTGTGGGCAATCAAAGTAGTGAAATGAAAGAAAACTGGATATTGCACAACTATTTGTGAAACTGTGGAATTAGATTGTTTTGCTGTCATTGGCATCAATTCCATTAATTGGAGCAACCAAAGACTATAGGTGACAGGGAAGTTAAGATAAATTTGATGTTCCAACAATCACAGTTTTCTTTGTTTGAAAATTGCAGTCATCAAACTGCAGAATAAGTGGTGGACCCTACAAAATTGACATTTGGAGATTTGGCAATTTGGTAAATAAAATTAAAAAACAAATACAAATACAAATTAAAAGCAGAAACCCAGAATATTATTATAGATAATGACAGTTTTAAATGCCCTGTTTTTCCATTGAATAATTAGTGGAAAAAATTCATCTGTATGCAGTTTGCAGTTTGAATGCTCAGTTTTTAATTGATTTGAAAAATGGCTGTTTGTTTGCAAGTTTAAGCTTGATCCAACTTTTGTGCCTGGTGTTTGAGACAATAGTAGAAATGAACAAAAATGAAGATGATCCCAAATTGGCACCTGTATTTTGTAAAATGAAATAAAAAATATATATATATATATAAACTGAAATTGAATCAATTTTGCTGGTTCCTTCCTTTCTTTTGGCACAACCAAATATGGCTTCTTTGCAACAGTAGTGGCTTCTAGCTCTTCCAAAAACCTTTTGAATTTCATATTTTAATCTTAGTTGGAGATTCAGCTTGAGGGGTTTGAACATAAAAGAAATGTGACTCCTTACGTCTCAAATCTTCATGCAATTATCAGCACTCCCCCTGGAAAATGAATAGAAATTTAATTATAAACATAGTCTTTCTTTTTTTGCCATCTTCTGATTGCAAATCATCTACTGCTCTTTGTTTTACATGCAGGTTTTGCACCTGCCATTTCTGCATGTAAGTTTTCAACCACCCATCTTCAGTAGCAGCTTCATACATTTTCTCTTCATATTTGTAAAACCCTTTGAAAACAGTTGGTCTTAAAATCACTTCTCCTCAACTGTATATAGTATGCTATCCAATCTCTAGAACAGAAATAAGTTTCATTTCACTCCTGCCCAGCAAAAACAAGCCAGCATCTGCAAATAAAAACAAAAAAAATACAATCCTTACCTGATATCAAAGTTTCAAAATTTCTAACATCTACAGCACCAGTAGTTTCAGTCTGTCCAAACAACTCTTGAACTTGAAATCTAAATGCAATTGATAAGAATTATTTCATGTTGGAGTGAATAAGAGCACTCATTGAGCAGATAAAACCACATGCAGCCCTGTGTAGCTAATACTGCAAATGTTATCTAATTAAATTTGAGAAATCTAACTTCTGGTTTTCAATGCAATTGCTTCAACTTGAATGAACAAAGAAAGGGTACACTTTTTAAGAATTGAGATGTGTGTCACAAAATGCATGACTTCTTCAGTGGAAACAAGTGTTTTAGCTGACAGGCACCTGCAGATAAAACTGATGACATTTTCAAGTTTGTCAAAAGAAATTAAAACTGGTGGTAAAAAGTTGTCAAGAATATGTTGTACAGTTGATGTATCATAAAATTAAACTTGGTGTTATTGTCTATTTTGTTGAAAATGTCTTTTTTCTGGAAAAACTTACATATTGGGCATATAATCCATGTTACCAGTCTCACATGGAAAAGTCTTGCATCAAGCTATGCATATCAAAGAAACAAATATTATGAGATTCACATGAATTGAACTTGATAGACTGGACACTGCACAATATTGTTTTCTTGGACAAAGTTTCATTTAATAATGGTAAAATGCTAAGGCACTGTGGATATGCATGGCTATGTATTTTCCAGACACTTTGATCATCAGATAGGGCGTAAAATAGGTGTAAAAGCAATGAGATATAAATAAAGTCTTGATTATTAAATATTTTAAACTTGTCTTAATTATTAAACGTTTTAAATTTGACTAAATTATTAAATTTTTTAAACTTGCTTTTTTTTAACCTCTCTTTCTTCATCATCCCCATCATCTGAATCCCTGGAATGATCTGGGTCAGAGCTTTCAATTTGATCATCTGAACCACATTCATTAATAATCCTTCCGATTTCCTGATTTTCATTTTTGTTTTCATTTGCATTCTGAACATTGATTAATGGTGAGAGTTGATTTAAGTTATATTAGTCAAGTAGCATCCTTCACACTCTGGAGATAAATATAATGGATAGGATAAACAAAAACAGGTAATTGTGGTTAATAAATACACACACAATGTTTTCTTGTTTTTCCAATTAAGATACTGAGTCCTTGTTCTGGTACCACCAGCAACAAGAACCCTTCTCTTTACACTTAGACTGCACTCTATCAATTTCATCACCCATTGCCCTGGTTGCCTGACCATGGCCTGTCACTTGGGTCAAACTTCTCTTTGCAAGCTTGTATTCACTGATCCAATCATCAGGCTGTCCACTCCATTTCTGGTGATGCCAATGCCTCCTAGTCCTAGGGAGTATGCCATCCAGGGGATGGTGCACTAAAAAAGATATCCACTAACTTATTCCACAGCATTGCTAGACCTGTCCTGAGTGTCATGGAAGGCAGGGGGTGGAAGGGATGTAAAGAGAAGCTTACTGAAGGCACTTGTTTTTGCTTTTCAAATAAATATTTAAAGCCCGCTTTGGTGTTGGTGTTCTATTTACCGGGATATAAAGATTGTGAGATTCTGAGCCCAGAATAGTGACAGAAAAAGAATCTTTGAAATCATAGTCAAAAGGATCATCTTCAAAATCATCTTCAAGGATATTGATTTGGGAACTATCATGAAAGCCATCATTGACCAAAGAAGAGAGTTCCACTTCTTATATTCATTAACATTAGTGACCAGCTGGATATCTAGATTTGAATTCAGGTCATGACCTTGTCCAACTCGATTGATATGTACTCAGCTTCTGTGAATGAAAGGGCGAGGGTTGTCAATTTTGTGGACTTCCAGCTGATTGCTGTGTCTGCGAGCGGGACAATGTAGCCAAGCTGAGAGCGGCTGGTAATGAGGTAAACATGATGTGCAGCGTCAGCGTGGAGCCAGAAGCATTGTAGAAGATCCTGTGGTTTGGGGTGGTGGACAGGTCTGCTTGCTGGTTGGTATAGTGTAGTCCCAGGAGGTTTTTGTGGAAGGGAGTGATTCCTGGGAATGTTATTTCATCAATTGTGCAGTCGTGAAGGGAACAGACAAGAAGTTTGCCACTGGTTTGGTTTACGAGTTTGACCAAGGATGGAGACTGGCATCCAACGTAGGTGGAACTTTGTGCGCGGGGTTCAAGCTTGAATTTTATGTCTGTGGGATGAAGGCAATACCAGACAAGGCAACTGAATGCTTGTATATGGTTTACTTGGGGTGAAATTTTATAAACTACTTTAGTTATGAGCAAATAAATTTTGAAAAATTTGATGATGTGGCTATATGTTCAACATGCAAGCCTATGTTTTCATCATATAAAAAATTTTAATAATATAGAAAAAAAGGTTCATAAAAAGACATTATTCTGAATGGAAAACAAGTAAAAATTCAAAGCTTGACATAGGCATGAAAAAAAAATGGAAAAAAAAGCCAGAATCGGAGTTGCAGAGTGTCAATCAGTGAGCTTAAGAGCAAAAATCAGAGCACCAAGGCAAAAATTGAAGTTGCAGGTGGTTGATCAGAGTAACACAATAATGAGAAGGGTTGCACAAAGAGCACAAACAGTGCAAAAACAAACACCAATGTGATGGGAACTAATCAACACAGTGTAATTACCGTAGTTCCAACAACAGGGGAGTTTTTGGGGTATTATTGGTGAGCATGTTGCTTCTTCCCTATTATTTGACTAATATCTTGGCACACACAAAATACCTCTAGATGGCTTTTATCCTCTTTTTTGATTATATTTGTGGAAATACTCATATTCTTACTATTTGCACTTTCTTTCATTTTTTTGATGAAATAAACTGGTTTTTTATAAAATATATATGTATTTGAGAAAAATGCCCTTTTTTATACATTAAAAAACTCAATTTTTATCCTGTTGCTTACAATTTTTAGTGCATTTTTGATGTTGAAAAGTTAACAATTGGCACTTTTTTTGGCAGACAATCTGACATTTGAGTTTCTGAATATGTTTATAATTGCTTTGGCAGTCAGTATCTTGAGTTATTTGTGTTTTGGCAGATGCATTATTATAATGATTTTTTTTTTGGTATTAAAAGGATATATTCCTGTGTGCTCAAAGGATAATGATACAATTGTGGATGTGCAATATGACTAAGCATCTAGCACAATAGCTCCTCGCCAAATTTGCCAGGGGGAATCTCTTGCAAAGCTGCACTTTTGCTAATAAAGATAATAAATCCTGTTTTTCATGTTGCTAAAGACCAGCAATGAATCCAGGGGCTGTAGGAAGTTGTTAAGAAACACTGTGTAATAAACTTTGTGTGTTTCAGTAAGAACTGTCTTTATTTGAAATAATAATCAACATACCTTTGTGTGTTTCAGTAAGAACTGTAAACAACACAAAGATAACTTTTCATTGCTTAAATACCCATTTTGACATAGAAATTTTTCTGAAACATTTTCTTTTGACAAATTGCCGACTAACTAATTTGTTTCCACTTTGAACTTTTTGCTGGTTCATCCCAATTCCAGAATCCTTCTCAGAAGTTTGTGTCATATTTTGGAGGCAATTAAAACCCTTCAATACCCAACTCAAAACAACAAAGTGAGAACATCCAATGTTTAGTGAATGCAAAGATTGGCACAAATCAATACATGTACTATGCTAGAATGAAAATTTATCTAAAATAGTTTTTTAACTCTTCCAAAAACAGGTTTTCATTGAAACCTTTGTCAAGTAGCAAGTTTCACTGTTTTACAAAGAATGCTGGCATGATTTTTGTCATAATGTCCGGTAAGAGCAAGTTTCCATATTCCAGTGGTACAATGAAAAACATCCATCACCCTTTCACCACTGGCTGTTCCATAAGGAATTAAACTTACAAATAGACTTATTTTTCCACAAAGTTCATTTGGACATTCAATGGCTGGAGTGACAATTGCTTTTGACTGTAAGTTGTCCTTTTGTAATTTGATACATATTCTTTAAGCTGTAACCACGCACAACAATCCACAGCTCAAACTTCAACCACCCATGCTTGGAACTCCCTCAAAGTAACTGGACAGGTACATGTTACAAATATAGTTTTGGAGCTTCTCACTAATGTCCTTCTTGTAACAGTGATGGAAACTCTTGCACCACGTCTACTTGGCGTCACCATAAATCTGTCTGTGGTATCTAGTTACCAAATCAATGAAATTTGGGTTAGCCATTGGGTGATGCTCTTGTGTGTAAGAATAAAATAAAAGTTTGTTCTTCAGTGTCTATGAATGTATGCTTGTACAATCTGGATGCTTTTCCATTTTTTTGTAAATTTCCTGTAGGCAGCAATAATGAGACTTGTATTTCATCTTCCACTTGATAATAGTTTGACCAAACATGTGCAATTTCTTTGAATTTGTCAAAATCATTCACTTTGGGTATAGGTGTGCAGGTATGTGAGCAATGCAGGCTGACAGCCAGATCAGGCCAGTGTTTGAACAAAAAAAAACTCATTTAAATTTGGTTTTTATTATATTATCATTATTACTACTATTTAAACCGATCCTGAAGTTCAGCATAATGTTTCAAATCTTTTGGTGTCAAAGACGGCCTTAATTCACTCAACGCAAGCAGAAAATCATCTTGATTAACAACCACCGATCTCTCCTTCTCGTCAACAACCTGTTCAAGATAATCTGTCATTGACAGGATTCGGCGTTTGTTTTCGGTGTTTGGAATTGTTGATTTGTATATATCTAGAGAAAAAATGTATATATATATATATATATAT
>JADGJH010000744.1:0-14816 GCA_027596945.1 Physocladia obscura
AGTATTTTACAAAGTCAAAAATCAAAAAAATGCCATTTTTTTGTCTGGCTCAATATTTTTGAAAATAGCTGTAAATTCAATTCGAAAGGCAAAATTCAATACAGCAGATTACCTGAATACAAGAATCTATGCAAAAATAGAGGAATTTACGTTAGCAGTTTGATCAAAATCTGAAACAAAGAGGACTCACCACAAGATAAGAGTTTTTTAATGCAATACAAACAAGTCTGTCCGAGTTGTATGTAAAATCTGTTAGCAAAAATTAATAAAGAGCTATGTGGATGGATGAATCCGTAAGACAAAACTTATTTAAATTTGGTGAATTGGGTATGAAGAGTTAAGGTCGTTGCCTAAAATATGAATAAACAAACCGCCATCACAGAATCACAAAACACTACACTGGAAAACTCCGGTTTGAACATACAGCACTTCAAGTCTACTGTCTCGCATTTTTTTCCTTTGTGAGTTGCCCATATTCCTCATTACCTCGTTTGTTATGGGCAAATACGATAAGGCTTCTTCTTTGAACTGTCTGATCCCAACACAAGTTTGTTGACAAAATAAAAAGATTCAAAACCAAGCAGCCTCAAATTCAAGGTCCTTTCTTCAATTTGTCGCTGTTGAAGTTTTGTTTGACGCTCGGCAAAATATCCTGCGCATGAGTATTGCTAAGCCAACTGTGCTTAAGAGCTTCAGTAGCTGTCAAACGAGTATCAGGATTTGAATCGAGAAGTTTGGATATAAAATCTTTGGCTGAAATGGATTGAGTTTTCAACTCAACAACACAATGACAAAAAAGAAGTTACAAATATCAAAGCATACCAAGGTCTGATATGTGACTCCAATGTTGCTCGTCAAATTCGTAATCACAGGCTTTAATGGCTTGGAACAAATCAGCTTGGGTTTCGCCCCAGAACGGTGTGTATCCAACCAACAAAATATACGAAATGACTCCAACAGCCCATAAGTCCACTGGCCGTCCATATCCTGGTGTTTCAAAAGTACTTCTGGTGATACGTATATTGGTGAGCCGTAAGTGGTGTGGAGAATGTGATCATTCGTGGCCATCTTTGAAAGTTCAAAATCAGTGACAAGAATATGCGTTTTCGATAATTTGTCTCTTAATCTGAAAAACAAAAAAGCCATCGAAAATAATTTTTAAGAACAGAAGAACATGGTTATATCAAAATAACAGTCCAATTGTTTTTTTTTTTTGCTGACAAAATATTTTTTGGTTTCAAGTCCCCCAAAGAATGCAAGGATTCGATAGCTGAGAAATTATTTCTAAAGCGTCTTTCTCAGAGAAGAATAAGTTGTTCAATCAAATCAAATAATTCGCCACCTACGTGAAGTTGAATCATGAAGCTTCGTAATTTTTTTTAAAAACAACTTGTCACCGGTTGCGAGTTGGGTGACCAAAAAGACTTTGTCTTCGGTTTCGAAATAGTCTTCGAGACAAATTAGATGCTCGTGATGAACTTTTTGAAGAATTGATATTTCGGAGCGAAGTTCTGATCCACATCATGTACAAAAATAACCAGATTAACATATTTTTAGCTAGACAAAGAAATGGTCGAGTTAATGTGTGTGTCCAATTAGCTAAGATTTTTGTTGATTATGAAGGGAAAAATAAATTGGCGATTTATTTCTTTTTTTGTGATCGCACATATCCCAGATGAAAAAAAAAATTTGATGTAAATATTTTTCAATAAAATAAAAATTCACGTTAATGGTTCAATTTCTTCTGCAAATTATTTCGCAAAAGACTCGTCAACGTACCACATCTCCATCGGCAGCATCAACAACAACAGCAGCATTAATGTCATTTTCATCATATTGCTCCTGTTTCCACCGCGCCACAAAATCACGCCACTCCTGCCGCTGATCTCTCTGCTGCAACTGCAACTGCTGCTGCTGAGTATTTTCGACCATTGGCGTATTTCCTGCTGCTGTGGTATTAACAAGAAATCCAGACACGGTATTCCCTGCGTTATTATATCCAGCGTTAAGACTCGCGTGACTCCTTGACGTGATGGCAACCCCTCCCCCACCGCCGTATCTTTGCGACGCCAAAACAGTCGACGTACGCCGCGGAATTGTAGCGTTTGGTGTTGGCGTCGGCGTGCGATGTCCACCATGACTTTCCAACGACTCGGCAAGCGCCTGGGATAGCCGCGCGGTACGTGATTTGATCTGGTTGCGGAAAAAAAGTGCGATTGCAATCAGTAGGAGCACGGCGAATCCAGCAACGACTCCGCCAAATATCATGCCGCCGAGACGGGCTGTGCTGCCATTGTCGGCGTCCGATGTTGTTGTTGCGAGTGTGGCGGTGATTGAGATTGTTGTTGAGTTGATTATCGTGTATGTGGTAATTATGACTGGCGAGACTGTTGTTGTTATTTGTGTTGTTGCTGTTGATGCAGTGTTTGCTGGGTCTTGTGACGATGTGGGTATTGATTGTGTATTTGAACTTTGAGTTTGGGGGGCAGCAGAGGTTGACGGCGGCAGCTGCGATGATGACGTTGGCTGTGACGGTGTATTTGCGGATGTGGTTTTGCTGGTATCGTCAGTTGTAGCCGCATTAGATGTTGTAGTTGTGGTTGTGGTTGTGGTTGTGGTGGTTGTTGTTGCTTGACTGGTAACTGTGGTTGCCTGTGAAGGAGAAGACAATGGCGGTCCTGAAGAGTCGGTGGTAGTAGGTATATTTGCTGGTCCTCCAGTTTTTGAAGTCATTGATTGGTAAAGTAGTACGGATGGTTTGTGGCTCTTTACAAGGGTTGAGTCATCCAATCAATCAATCAATTTTTTTTTGTTCTTGCCAAATCTCTTTGTCAATTAAACTTCTGTTTTCTACTCGCTTTATTAATCAGTAATTCATCAATGAGGAATAGGTTTTTGAAAAGAGAGAAAAAAATAGTAGTTATACTCTTTAAAAAAGTCAATGTAAATGAGGCCCTTTTGGACAGGAGAAAGAAAAAAACAAAAAACATCTAAATACTTTGTAAAACCACGTATTCAGATTCCCGATTTATTGCTGCGGGGCAGGAGGAAGAGCCGACTCAGTTTGTGGAAGTTGCTGCAGTTGTTGTTGTTGCTGAGCGTATTGAGCCATGTAGTGTTCATAGGCGCCCGGGTTTTCAGCAAAGTACTGCTGCCACTGCGCGGCGTAGTCTTCTTGCTGCTGTGGATTGTGGACTTGTTGCTGCTGCTGGAAGGCGAGCTGCTGCTGATACTGCTCCCACTGCTGGTACTGAGCTTGAGCTTGTGCCTGTGCCTGGTCATCGGGGAAAGAAGGAAGTTGTTGTTGTTGCTGCTGGTAGGGGTTTTGGTCGTATGGGTACTGTTGTTGCTGGCTGGCTAGCTGTTGTTGCTGTGGGCTGGCGCTGGCTAGCCGGATGGTGCTGCTCTTGTTGACTAAAGACGAAGGAGTGGCCGGAAAGTCGAGATTGCTGAGGGTCAGGGCTGCGTTACGCTCCTTGCGCTGGCGAAGGTACCACCACACGGCGGCTGCAAGGATAGCGACAGCCGCAAGGCCGCCGATGACGCCGCCAACAACTGCGCCTGTGTTCGACCCGCCACCGCTGCTGGGGTTCAAGTTGGTCATGTCGGTTGCCGTGCCAGTGTTGGTGGAAGTGCTGGTCCCGGTAGTTAGGTGCGAATTGGCAGTGGTCGTTGTTGTGGTTGCTCCCCCGACATTCCCCGCCGGCACAGTAGTAGTAGTAGTACTGGAAGCGATAGAACTTATCCCTACGTCCGACGTGGTCCCTACTGCGTTAGTTGTTGATGCCGGCACACTATTGGTTGTCGTGGTAGTAGTAGTCGTGGTCGTGGCCTGAGCGGTTGTCGGCGCAACCGTTGTCGTTGACGGAACAACCACCGAAGATGTTGTTGTTGACGATGCGACCAATGCGCTCGTTGTTGTCACGCCTGCTGATGTTGACATTAACAGCAAACTGAGGTGCAATTAGATTTTTGAATCTCCTTTTCAAACTTTCTCGGCGTTCATGCCGCCAAGACCAAGCACCAAAAAATTAAAATCAACAGAAAAAGGAGCGAAAAACAAGGCACCAGGATATTTTGAAGGCAAAAACATATTTTTTGTATTTCCTTCAAGCACTGTATTCCAACCCCACGTCCAGATACTTTTGTCAGTTACCAGCCGGTACAACACTTCCATAAGCAATTTCTAAGTAAATCCTATGAATGCAAAAAAGTCTACCCCGTGTGATCAAGTAGTTACATTTTTCCCAGTACAGATGTAAATGGTTCAAAATTGCCGATTGGTGTCTAAACTATCAGTGGCTAATGTAATAGTATTTTTTTTAAAAAGATGTTCATCAATGCGGAGTTGGAATCTGTGGGTGATGTTGAAGCTGGGCTACACATATCGTGTTTAAGTGCAGCAAGACAATCCAGCAGGGTCTTTTTATTTATTTAGTATTAATGCAGCAACTGACGCATACATGAACAATTTACAATACAAGTTGCCTGGGCTATCATAAATAAGTGGACACCTTTTGGTGACACTTCTAAGGTACATAAAGTCTTAGACGTGATTGGACTTTCTCTCAGCCTTTATCCTTGTTTGCATTTCTGCGAGGATCGCTTTGGATCTCCTAATATAAGCTTAATAAAGTTGATTCCTCGATGCTCTGTTTCTGGACATTTTCTTAGCTATCGGCAGAAAATTACAATATTTTATCCGTCAAAAAGAGTTAATTGCTTCATCTACTGTTTTATAATCAAAATGAAAACCAGATTGCAAAAGCCTGCTTGGCACAAGTCGCTCGGAATCTAAAATCACACAACTCGATTCGCCCAACGCGCCGCGAAACACAGCTTCTGGAACTCGAATTAACCCCAATCCACGACAACTCTTCAATACTTGCTGATTTGTTGCGACAGTTGGTCCCACCAAGTTAATCTTTCCCGAAAACTTGTTTGGATTCTCCATGACGGTACAAAATCCATTTGCGGCATCATCAATGTGAATCCATGGAACAAACTGATGTCCAGTACCAATCTTTGAAACTCCTGCAAAGGCAGCAAATCGTAAATACGGTAGCAAGCCTCCTTCATGTGATAATACATGACCGATTCTCACAACTGAAACAGGAATTAGATCAAAGAAACTCTCTACAGCAGCCTCTTCAATCTTCTTGCACGTACTAGGACGAAAATTTGAGACCCTAGAAACAGAATCCACATGGACAAATTCAAAATCATCTTCAACAACTAAATGTCCAGAGTCACCAGCAACTCCTGCCGCAGAAGCTTGCACAAACCCTTTTGGTGAAATGCCACGCGCACTTGCTTGAGCCACAGCATCTCTCATTGCATGTATCGCGTTTATTCGCGATTCCAGAACCTGATTTTTAACTTTTTCTGTCCACCACAAGGAATCTGCAACACTAGATCCTGCCAAGTTCAAGAGAACAGAATTAGATTGAATGGCCGTAGACCAACCGTTCCCAGTTTTTGCATCCCATTTGAGAAATTCAACGTTTGGATTGGGGTGGGTTACTTTGATGGGGGATTGGCGTGTTAAGACTGTGACGGCCCATCCTCGTAATAAAAGTGAGTTTACAACTGCAGTTCCAATCATTCCAGTACCTCCAGATACAATTGCATGGTTTTTAGGTTGCGTTAGAACGCTGCGTGGAGACACTTCAAAGTGTCCAAAGTAACGCATCAGTTTTCCAATTCCAAACAGGGATATGGTTCCATCAAATAACCATCCGCTGTCAGTTGCAGTTTCCACCCAGTCGGATGAAATAATTCGAGATGGGAGGTACCATTGCAGCAATCGAATACCACAGCTGTTGAACACGAGACGTTTGCCGTTGTCTTGAATTTGAATCGTATACACCAACTGAACCACGCGATCCAAGATGCCTCCAACTCTTTCTACGAGAAATCCATCACGCATGACACAGTGAGTCGTTGAATATGATTTCTGGAGTCCAGGTTTACCAAAACCAAACACGCGGGTCCATTTTTGAGTAAAATGCGCGGGATCTAATGCTGATACTCGAGCCTTAAATGTTTCCGTTTTCATAGCTGTTGGCAAACCCATCAAATTTCCCAGCACTTTTCCAACCCAATTTGCGGACCGTTCAACAGTCACAATCCCCGTTCCGTACCTTGGGATACCAGCGCAAGTTTTGAACTCTTTAACATGAGGAGCCAACATGTCGACTTTCTCTTTACCTAGAACTTCCTCCAAAATACAATATCCACGGTGTTTGGTAGCTGGAGGAGCCCAGTACCACCGTTTAGAATCCCCACCCAGCGAATATCCAACAACTCTTTCAAAAATCCAGGCTTGCAGTCTTGGCATCAACCGGCCACTCAACCTCATGACAAAATTCCTCGTCCATCCCAAAACTCCGCCGACCTGCCCAACAGTTGCAATAAAATCTGCCATGCCCTGAACAACTCTAGCTCTCGTCTTTCTCATTTTTTCATAGACTTGACTCATTTCTTTCCAATCATTATCGGATACAAGTGCCCAATCTTTCGGCAACTTTTCCAACAAATAAACCAAAACACTTGCATCTTCAATACAAAGCCCTGCACCCTGCGCAATATTTGGTGCAGTCGCATGTGCCGAATCACCTAAAAGAATTACACGTCCTCCATAAGTATGCCAAGAAAACGCATTTACATTCGGAATCTTGTAGATATCTGTTTGAAGAATCTGTGGGGCGGTTTCAATCAAAGTTTTCATCAACTCAACATCACTATCTGGACCTTTCCAGCCAGAAACCATATCCAAGAGGACTTTCTTTTTCGATTCAGTGATAATAGATGCGTGGATGCCTGATGGCTTGATTGGTGATGGTGGAGTTGTTGGGACAGCGAGAAACCAAAAACCAGTTGGATTTTTGAGAGGGACAAAACCGAATCGAAGAGGCTGAGTGTGAGTTGTTGAGCTTTGGCCCCAAGATTCAAATGACTTTGAGTGCCACTGACTTGTGGATGAAAGTGGAACGTTTGCACGGAAGTAAGTGTATCCCAAGTGTTTTGGTTTGATGGATGAAGGTCGAAGTGTTGAATGTATACCGTCACATGCGACTAGGAGATTTGCAGTGATGATTTCTCCGGTGGAAAGAGTTACTGTGATTCCAGTGCTCGATGTGGTTAAGGAGCCAATTGTGGTGTTTTCCAATATTGCAACCGACGCCTTCATTCAATTATACGGCTGATGAATTCGAATCGAATAAATTGAAGTAAAGCAATACCTTTCCATCCTCAATTATAGTTGCGTATTTTTGAAGTATGTCCAACAAGGAAGCCCTGTCAAGACACAAGACGGGGAAGCGGCTGCTGAATCTACTAGAGGGGCCGGCCAACTTGCGACCCTCGCGATCGTAGTAGCCAGCGTTCGGCATCCACGAACCTCTGGCTTGGACCTCTTGGACTGCGCTTGCGGAGATACTCGCAATCACTGCCATCGAGGCGGGCCACAGTCCTAGTCCGCCGCCAATGCCAGAGCCCATTTTGCCGAGTGAATTACGCTCTACGATCGTGCATTGGATTCCAACGCGACTTGCGAGGCAAGCCAGGGTGAGTCCGCTGATGCCTGCACCTGATATCAAAAGATGTTTCATTTTTTTGAACCTTATTCAGTCTACAAAAAATATGCCGAGTCATACAGATATTAACTTTGACATGAAAAAAAATAAAAAACAAAAGCTATCATCCTCCTCTCTTTTTTCTCTTTCAAATATTTAAAAAAATAGTTGATTAGTTCAAATTTTTTTGAAAAATTCACATGATAAAGTTACTGATCATAACAGAAATGAATATTAATATGACAAACCGCTTTTTTTTTTTTTTTTTAAATTTTTTGGTTTTTTTGGAATTTTTTGGTTTCGCCAACGGTTATAAAAAACCAAATAATTAATGGAATTTTTAAAAAAAACTATTTTAAAATTTTTTTTTTTTAATTTTTTTTTAAAAATTTAAATTTTAATTTTTTTTTTTATAAAATTAATTAATATTTTTATTAAAAAACTTTTTTTTTTTTTTTTTTCAACTTCATCGGTTTTTTTGGAATTGTTTGGTTTCGCACACGGTTATACAAATCCATATAATTCATGGAATTGGTAATAACTCCTATTGTACAAGATATTATTCTTCATTGTCGGAGTCACGTTTTCATCCACACGGCACTTGTCACAGTCAGAAATTTCCGTTCGCTAACAGCATTTAGATAAACGCCTTCTCCGATCCGCACCATTTACAAAAACTCGTTGTTGTCATAGTCCGAATATCCAAAACTTGCGCCGAATATTACAAGAACAAATTTTACGTCATGTCTTCCCATGATAGGATACGATGTCGCAAGTATCGGCAATCATGTCCTTGCCCAACTGCAATTTCTCATTTTTCCCTTCAATTTTCAAAAATATGTTTAAAATGATAGGCTGATAACTACCACGCTATATATGTATATATTTCACACATGCTTTTAGTTCACCAACTATCACGATTATTTAAGCAGAAAAAATTTAAAGTTGTAAATGCGTAATGTAATATATTTTTTATGAGGTAACACGGAAAAAAGAGTCACGTGGAAAGGAAAGGGACAAAGGAAGGGAAACAAAAACCAAAAAACCAAAAAGAAAAAAAAAAAAAACCAGTAAAGAAAAATTGCTCGACCCAACAATTCATCCATTCATCCATGTTTTGTTTCTTCTACTTTAAAAATTCAAAGCAAAACCTCTGAATCATCATCTTCATCCCCAAAATCCAAATCTTCTTCATACTTAAGCAAATTCTCATGACTCTCGGCAGTTCTACCGCCACCACCACCACCACTATGAGCGGCGCTGGAAAATACTGCACTTAACTGCTTCTGCCGCTCCATAATCACTGCATGCAGCTGACGATTCTGCCGCTCCAGTTCCCGGTTCGTGTCGGCCACGGCACCCGCATCCACGTTGCTAAAATCGCGCCGTGCAGCAGTTGTATTGATGTTCAATTCGTGTAATGGTGGTACGGTTTCAGTGGTGGTAGTAGTAGCTGTCGATGAATCATCATATGCATTCCAGACGCCGATACGAGTTCCATGGCGTGCCGTCGTTGCTGCTATCGCATTGTTGTCTTCGCTTTCAGAGCTAATATTGTCGAATCCACGACGACTAAACACACCGCCACTAATAAGTCCAGCACCAACACCACCAGCAGTAAATCCCCGACGAGCTACGGGAAGTCCCGCAGAATTTCCGCGCATTTGTTCTTCACTTCCGCGGGCACCAAAAGCCAAAACGTCTGTTGCACGGCCTGTCTTAAGTTTGTCGAGTAATTGGCGGACACGGTCGTTCGCGTCTTCAAGAAACTCTACGTCGCTGTTGTTTACTGCATCAGGCGTCGTCAAAAGGAAAGGACTTGCAACAGCAGCAGCGGCATGCGGTTTCGACGACGCAACGTTTTCTTGCACATGCAATCCGTCGAGGAAGGGATCGTGACGCGACACGCGCGCGGCAACGGTAGACGTGTCGTCGAAAAAGTCATCTTTGTAGAAAAAGGCAGGTTTGCGCAGATAGAAGGGGTGTTTAAGGAGGTCTTTGGCGGGAGTTGCTGGAGACGGAGGCAGGAGGATGAGGGAACGCATGGAAGGGACACGGTCGAGAAAGTTCTCTGGCTGCTGTTGTTGTTGTTGCTGCTGTTGTTTCTGTTGCTTTAGAATGCGGGCCAGTTGAGGCGGCGGGGGCGGTGGCTGTTGGGCAGGGAACTGGGTTGCGGTGCTGACGAGGAAGGGGGAAGAGGATATGTAGTTTGTGTCTCCACTGTAGTAGTGAGTATTGCCGCTGTAGTTGTTTGAGTGGTCGTTGTTGTAGGGCTGCATGAGTTGCGAGTGTGGACGGCGACGATTAGCGTTATTTGAGTTGTTGACTCTGGCTCTGTAAACAAAAAAGGCAATTGCGAGAATGGCAACGGCACCCACAGAAGATACAGCGGCCACGACGGATGGTGACAGGGCTGGCGATGTCGATGTCGAAGAGCTGGAAGAAGAGCTGGAAGAGCCGGCCGAAGTTCCCGGCGCAAAGCTTCCGCCGCTGTTTCCACTTCCGCCACTCGCACTGACTGTTGCCGTTCCTGTTGTTACCACCACTCCCGCTGCTCCTGTCGCCGTTGCCGTCGTTGTTGTTGTTGTTGTTGTCGTTGCCGCTCCGGCGCAATTTGTTGGGACAGCCAAGATTTGGCAGGTATAGCCTAACTCAAATGCACACGCATCGCCCACCGTACTATTTGACGAACACACCAAAGTTCCTGTGCACGCTGCTGTTACGCTTGCGCCTGATGCTGCTCCCGGCGCATTACAATACAGTCCTGTTGCTGCTCCCATTCGGCATTCACAAGAATAAAAAAATTATTTTTATCAGTCTGTCTTTTTGAAGAATTTTAATCTAAATAAATTTTACTTTATTCATATTATTGAAAACGCGGGAGTAAAGAACCTCCTCCCAAAGGTCCAGATCCAGGCCCATTTACATTAAACTGAATCCCTTCGAATTCAAATGTAACGCCATGCCCTCGTCCCTCTATTATACGCACCAAATTCTCCTCTCCAGTTGAGAGAGACAGCTGATTAAAGTCTCCAACAGTAATCGGTGATCCAACTTCAAAAATACTACTGGAATTGCCAATTTTAATTTCACAGCTCTCAATACTGCTGCAACCAACGCTACTGTTTCTGCTGTCACAACGACCCCCATTACCAATAATAACACCCCCAATAATGTCGCGCATGTCAGTACTAACAGCACCTCCTCTAACATTTCCAATGCCTCCACCCCATCGCAGTAGCGCACCTGGCCCTTTCGATATTATACCTCCTCCCCATCCACTACTACCAGACCCGTTATCACGCGAACTTGCTTCCGATAACGGCGCTGTCAACGGTAACAGTATTGACGACGGTTGCGCAGGCTGCGAAAACGATAAGAGCGACGAAATACGTCGCGCGACAGCGACATCTAAGCCGTGAAACCCGCTGCGGCTGAAGTCATCGTCACCGATATTGCTGTCGTTGTCAATCGTTGTTTGCGAGTTCGATGATTCGTCAGAGTCAAAAAACGTGTCGTTATAGTAAAATTTTGGGAGACTTATGTTGACGTCGGGGGGCTCAAGTGGTGTATCTGATTTTTGTGTTCCAAAAGATGCAGCAGTGACAGCAAAAAGAGCAGGAAATTGGTTTGATAATGTTGCTGCCGACGGGCGTGGCGGTGGTGTTGGCGTTGGCAATAAAGCGGGTATCTGCGACGCGACACTCGATGATTCAGAAGTATAAGCGAGCTCGCGTTTTTCAGGAAGATAAAAAATGTCGTTATTTTCATTGTTTTCGTTGCCGTTGTTGCTCTGGGATTGTACGTATTTTTGGTCATTGTTACGGCGGCAGTGGCGGCGACGATTGGTGATGGCGAATAAAGCTATTGCGAAGACGGTAGCAACTGCGAATCCAATTCCAAGCGATGCTTCGATAGGAAGAGTTGGAGACGCGAAGGCAGAGGAATCAGAGGAATCGGAAACGGGAACGGTGGTCGGAGTTGTGGTTGCGGTATTCGCGACGTCAGTTTCCGATGCTGGATCAGAATAATAAGACGACGGCGCAATACTTGCAAACAAAGGAGCAGACGAGTCGACAACAACGGCACTCGTTTGAAATGCTTGCGATAAAGGAAGCACAGTGGTAGTAGTTGTTGTTGCAATAGTAGTTGTTGGTGCCGACGAGATCGGTGGCAAGTACTCGGCACTCGTACCAAAGATTGACGCAGCACTGCACGCCTTCGACGGCGTCCGAACGAGCGTGCATCCCATCCCGTTCGGACACGCCGTCCACAGCGACGATCCTGGATCCAGTGTGGTTGCCGACGGCAACAGCGACGGCCCGCATTTATAACTGCTGCACGCCGCTTGATACACGTTGGGCTGCTGGCATGAATATACGGTGCCGTCTCGCGCGCTGTCGTCTCGATGCTGCATCTTGACACTCATTAAAAAAAAGAATTTTAATAAAGGGTTTGGATAGTGGTCATCTGATTGATTTCAGGAAAAAAAATATTTTTTTCGCAATCACAGATCATAAATTACTCATTTTCCAGTCGACACAAAAATGAAACCGCCTGTTTGAAAACACAATTACGAAACAAAAAGAGGGAGAAGGGAAAAAAAAGAGGGAGAAGAGAAAAAAAAATCTGATAAAAATTAACAAGGCACTGTTGGAACGTGACTGTAATCACTAAAACTCGTTTCTGTTCCATAAATAAAATATACAATTTCTTCCCGGCACATTTTAAATCTTCGAACCCGAAGCATTACAAAGAAGAAAAAAAACCAACAATTTTGTAAATATTCATCTCTCAATTTTTTTCTCGTTTATTTCCAACTAAAATAATATGTTGCCTCATGGTCGTTTCCCCTAGAACGCAAGATCTGCAGTAAATATATTCTCAGTACGGAAAATGAAAAGTATCATGGCTAATAACCCCTTTTCCACAAATAAAGCGAGACGCATTTTATTGAAGCTTCTGGTGGCATGGCTAGTTCACTCTCACCATCACTCTCTCTCTCTCTGTCTCACCTTATTTCTCCTATTTTGTCTCGCTATCGCTTATATTTCTGGTAAACTTACTGCAGGTCATGTGTGGTCTTGATTAACAGACTCGGAAATGGTATCTTACTGTTGTTACTGTTGCTGCTGTAGAATTTCTGGTTTCAGAGAGGTTGAGCAACTGAGGTGGAGATTGTTAGCGAGGATCACCGGGACGAAAATTATCCTGGACTGTTTGTCTTTCTGGTGTCAAGGAGCCCGGTGCACGAATTCCAGAACACGGAAGAAAAGAGAGGGGAACATTAAAGGAGACAGATTGAAAGATTAAAAGATTGACAATAGATCTGGTCAGATCGCAGATCCATTAGTCAATTTAATTTAAACAAATTGACGAATGGCAGCACCTCCTGGGAGTGGACCGCCGCCGCAGTTGGCATGTGCCCCGTTAGGAACAGCCAACGACACAACGCATGCGACGTGCGATACGCCGTTTTGCACTGCCGATGACGTAGCGACTGTATGTGGCAGCGACCAGGAGTGCGCGTACCTCCTGGCTCCGCTCCCAACCATTCCCGGCCAGCTGCCATGCAATTCCGACTCCGTGTGGTATCTGCTGCTGGCTGAATATGCGCCGAACAACTCGTTGCCGTTGTCGTCGAATACTTCAACCACCGTTTCTGTTACTTCTACTTTACCGACCACCACTATTACTACTTCTTCAGCAACCACATCTAGTTCTCTTGCGTCTACTGCTTCCTCACCGTCGCTCACCACAACCCAAATTATCATCATTGTCTCTGCCATCCTTGCGTCTGCCGCAATTACCGTCCTGCTCACTGTTTGCGTCAGGAAATGGAACTCCAAATCGAAACCCATTACCCCCGCTACATCCGTCTCTCCTGCCATAAACTCAAAGAAACCCGAGCAACCCGATCCACAACTTACTCTGCAGCACCAGCAGCTACACCAACAACCTCCGCAACAATACGTGCAGTATGCCATCTACCCAACAGCCACCAACGCCGATAGCAGTGCCGATATATTTGCTGGCATCCCGCCTCCAATTGCCGCCGCCAACTTTGTTGCAGGCGCCTCACGCTCGCGTCCCGCCTTTCTCGATGATTTCTTTGACGAGGAAGACGTCGTGTCTGATTCAACCAGCACCCGCACAGGCGAAATGCGTGGCGCAGTCTTTTATTCATACCCTTATCCCGCCGGATCCGATGCGCCGCCGCCACCGCCGCCTGCAATAACAACAACTCCAATACCGTCAAATTCACTTCCTGTTGTTGGTTCTGCCGTGAATCCGCAACTGCGCACACTCCATGCACCAAACTTTCTGCTGAACGCGTCGCCGTCAGTTGTCTTGAAAGCGGTTCCGCGGCATCTTTCGGTGATTGGACCACACAGCTCTATATATACAAACAACAGCAGTATATCAGTTGCTGGCCTTGCTGTCACTCGCCCACCTACTATTGTCACCATTCCGAATCCTCATTTTGCTGCGGCATCTGCTACTACTACTGCTGCTGCTACTGCTGCCATTACTACAAATACTACTGCTGATGCTGATGCTGTAGCAGATGGTAATAACGCCACCTACGAGCTTGCTTCAGCTGGAAGTCTTGTTGACGATCAGACTTTATTGTTAAAACGGTTTGCGGGTGGTGTAGATGATTTGCGGAAAGCTGTTTCCAAGCATCGGCAGCAAGGGTCCCAATAAGAAAGATTTTTAAAGCTCTTTTTCTTTTTTCCATTTTATTCTTAAATGTGAATAAACGCATAATAGATTTTTGGTAAATTAAAGCCATGTTGCATTCTCGCACTGAGCCCGAAGCGGAGAGGATTTTTGCAGAATCACAGACTATTGTTGCGTATACAATGTTCGCTTGTAAAGACATTTTTATTTTTTTCTTGTTTTTTCTGTTTTGAAATGAGGTGTCTGTGGGATGTAAAATTTTTCAAATTTTATTGAAAGGCAAAACATATTAAGGCATAATTATGGTGTTGTCACACGCAAGCGAAAAAAAAAGAAAAAAAGAAACATTTATTATCATTATTCTTAATGCCTCCTTTTTTTTTTCTCCTTTTTTTGATATACTTTATAAAGTTTATTTTGAACATTCAAAAAAGAAAATTTTCATTTTTGATTCGTCTAAATTGACGACAGAACAAGATACTGCTTATTTAAACAAAGAAACCCTAATAAATAAGTTCTCACTTTTTATCCATCAAATTTTTATAGGATTTTGAA
>JADGJH010000745.1:0-14815 GCA_027596945.1 Physocladia obscura
TTTTTTGTTTTTTTTTTAATTTGTTTCAATTCCGCCCATTTTTTTTTAAAAATAATTTTTTCTTTTTCCAATAAGCAAAATTTCCATTTTTTTTTTTTTTTTTAGTTATTTTGTTTAGTTCCGTTTTTTTTTGTCACACCTGTCTCTAGTAATCGTCCTTCAATGAGCTCTTTCAACAATTGCTGATAGAAGTCGCCGTCATCGAAAATTTCGTCGTCAAAATTGGATAAATGAGCGTCCAAACCCTTTCCAGCCCGCCTTTTCAGCTGCAGCTGCTCTTCGCGCTCCTCGATTTCTTCGCGTTCAGTTTTTCCTCCACTTCCGTCGCCGTCATTCTGGCCGGCTGCCATCGCATTTTTTGCACTGCCATTCACATCTTTATTGCTGCCACTCAACGTATTTCCTGCTATCGTCCCTAGCCGTCGCGTGTCACCGCCTCGCACGAGTCGCGTTCGCTTTAAAAGTCGGTCAGAGTCTGCAAGAACGTTACGTATCTGAGCCAACGCGCCAAGGTTTATGGCAGTGAACTTTTTTCCGGCGGCAGCACTGCTTGCAGCACTAGCAACAGCTGTTACTTTATTGCTCCATTTTTCAATTGTAGTGTCTCTGAATCCCGCGTCGAAAGCGGCATCAAACGATGAAATACGATCCCAGATTTCTTCTAGATTAATTTCGTCGTTCTTTCGATCAGGTTGCCGTTTTCGTTTGCTGCAAAAGTCGGGTGGTGTGAGGGTTACTGTTTCATTGTGGGAAGATAGTTCTGCGCGTGTATCGAGAAGAGTGTTGATGAGGTCGACAGTTGATTGGGCGGCAGTTGCGAGCGCTGTGGCAGTTTTTGCGATGGTTTCAGTTGGGAGAACGGATGTTGATATAAAGGCAGAAAGTGACGGTTCGAGAGGAAGAATATTTGCAGCAATCAATGACGGCTGTATTTGAATTCGGAGGTCGAGAAGAGATTCCCAAATGCTCTGGTGATTTTGGTAAGTGAAAAATTAAGGGGGAAAGAAAGTAGTGTTAGAACTAACCATTTGATTTCTGACATTCAAACCCTTTTCCACATCCGAGCTTTTGTTTGTTACAAGATTTTTGAGAAGTTCCTTTTCCTTCTCAGCCATCCGCTTTAGATTTTCGGCTATTTGGGCAGTATCAGTTTCCTCCGACTCCTGTTCCAACTCTTCATCATTGTCACTGCCATCTTCATTATCACTGCCATGACTGTCATTGTCATTTTCATCACCATTGCCATCATCATCACCATCGTTATCATCACTTTCTTCTTCGTCGTCGTTGTCATCGTCAATACGGCGGTTCCGATTGAGGTCTCTACGTGACACTGGTTTGCCCTGATACTTAGGGTTGTCGGTGTCGAGATTGCGGCCCAGCTGGCGGCGGATGTTGCCCTCGCCAACTGCCAGATAGTGTGCCGTGTTGATTGAATGGGAGTTGTCGTTGTCGGGACCGTCACTATCGCTGTCGTTGTTGTTGCCAAAGCCGTCCGCTCCATCCGTTTCGGGATCGAAGTTGTCAGGTGCCGGATTTGCAAGCTCGGCCAGAAGTTCACCCAGCGCCTTCTTTGGTTTTGCTGCTTGTGTTGCTGCCTTCTGTTTTGCTGTCTTGACTACTTTGGCCCGCGTCAAGGCAAGTTCTGCTGTCAGCTTTTTCACTGGCGGCACCATTTAAATTCAACAGCTAAAAAGAAAAAAACGAATGCTTTGTTGTTTTAAATCGGAGAAGAAAAAGAAGGCGAAAAAGAAACCCTCCTACAACCCCCTTTCCTTCAACTTTCTTTCAACGGCTGCGTCAACCGCACGCTCAATCAGTGACGCAAACACCCCTCCTCCGATCGACCCACTGCCTGCACTTTCCTGCTCCGCAAATCCGCGTACAACACTCTCGATGTACTTGCCAATCTCATCTACCTCCAGATTAATACGCGCCCCGATTTCATGCAGCGGCAAATTCGTATGTCCCTGCGAGTGTGCAATCAACATGATGCTGAACGTGCGCGCAACCTTGTCCACTGCAATAACTGTAAGTGACGCTCCATTCAGACATACATAGCCTTTCGCCACTACAAAAATTAATGGGTCTAGTGCGTCTGGATAAGTTGTCGGTACTCGGAATGTTAAGATCAACGAGTTTGGAGGATCATCCCGCTTTTCAATTAGTTCTATCGTACAGTCCACATGCCTGAAACAGAAAATACCATTGATTATCATAATCCGAGTTCCAAAGGGAACGTGGTTTTACCCTTGAACAAGGTGCCCTCCAAAACGTGTTCCAGCGTTCATTGCACGTTCGAGATTCACTATTGTGCCAACCTTCCAGTCGCCAAGATTAGTCCGACGCACCGTTTCAGGCGCAATTCCAACTTTAAATACTGTCTTGGCTTCATCAAACTCGGTCACAGTTAAACAGATTCCTAATATTATTATTATTAGTTATTTTTTGTGATCACGGTTGCGGTATCGACAGATAGAGCACATAGAATAGAATAAACAACTCATGTCACCTGATACCACGATCGAGTCACCAATGTGTACATCTGAAAGAACTGTAGCGGCATCTTCGATTGTTACCGAAAGCCCATTACCTCCGCCCCATGTCTCATCAACCTCTTCAATCTTAGACACGCGTCCGAGTGTTTCAACGATTCCTGTGAAGACCATACTATTTTTTTTTGTCTATGACGTATGGTTTTCACTTTTGCCTTTATATTTTTTTTTGATTTCAAACCAGAACAAAATAGTATGACGTCAATTTGAAATCACGGTCATTTGAAATCAGAAACACGCCATTATTTACACTAAAAATAAAAAGAGAAGAAGTATTTTAAATTCAACTTTCAGAAAGCTGAAGCACAATTGCAACACCCCGATTTATCCAATACTGTGCCGGTTTTCCTGTTCGAAGCGAAATACTCATTACATAATTCGTACTATGCCCAGTCGTGCTCAAGGTCCCCCGCCTCGCACTAGTCTTATAAACGGGACAGTCATAACTTGCCTCTTTCATTTTCACAAATTCGGGATCATCATTCAAAACGGGAGTTGCAAGAACCACAGGCATCAAGTCCGTCAGCTGCTTCAAATGCGATTCACCCAATTCATTAGTTTCGCGGTCCCACCGCGCGCCTTCGAGAAACAAGCCGCGAATATACACCCCGTCCGTGGGGCCTTCTTCGTAATCGTCGAGTGCCATTACTGTGAATTTTATTCCCAGCAGATCAATGGGGAGTGAGTATTTTCGTGCATAGTTTTGAAGTGTTCCTGTCAAGAAAGATTGAGTAAAGTAGAAGCCTGAGATCCAAAATACTGGAGGAGATGATTTCTTGTCAATCCATGTTTGGAGGAATTTCAGCCTTGCAACAAAGTCTGATACATATGCACTCTTTTCAGAGTAACATAAAATAATTTTTTTTAAAATTACTCATAAAAACAAACAACTCACCAACGGTTTCAAACTCGGATAACTTTTTCCAGCCCACATGTCCGGAATCCGATTAAGTGTCAAACTCGTAACAAGCTCCTCAAACTCTTTACTCATTACAACAAGTCCCTTCAACGCTTTAATAACATTCTGTAAACTCTCTCGAATAATCTTGAGTAGCCGATTAAACCGCACACACTCCTGTATCAAAACAGTATTCATACTCTCCTCATACATTACCGGGAAAACTTTTTGCACTTCCTCTATACTGAAATCTGTAGGTAAAGTCGCTAATATTCCTGCAGCAATATCTCGCGTGATTTCATCGCCGCTCTTCCCACCTGCGCCGCCACTGCTCGCCCGCGCTTGTGTAAGCAGTACGCTGCTGATCAGCAAGTTCGTTTCTGCAAGGTCTTTCGCAATATCGGCGTTCTCGTGCATACCAAACACCTCGGGGTGTTGCGTCATGGGCAGCGCTTTGATGTACAGGATATATGAATCAAAAGATCCTTTGGGTGGTGCTTTATAATTGCCTGATGGGCTTAATGCGTAGCTGTCGGAAAGAATATCAGGGATGTAGAAGAGGGATAGGAGTGAGACGAGACAGCGGCGGTCCATTCCATCTGTTACTCTTCCACCGTAGTTACATTCACCGGCTAGGTATTGTAATGCTTTCCATGGTACTTCTTCGTATTCATTAAGGAACTTGTGGGGTGGTATTAGTGATGAAGTAGAGAATAGGCAAAGGTTATGTATATAACAAACAAAAAAAAAGTGGAAATGGAAAAAAAGCAAAAAAAGTAAATTTAAAAAAACCATACTTTTTGTAACTGTCTCACACTCATTCTCAAATCAGATTCGTTAAATTCGTATGGTATATTCCATCCCAACGGGCCAAAGTTTCTCCGTTCCTGTATAAAAAATATACTAAAAATACTGATCTTTCACTAAAAATAAGTTCACCTGAATCAAAGCATGGAAAAAACACAGGCCAAACAGCATCTTTTCCCAACTAGCCTCATTTGCCTTTTTTACACCTCTAAAAAACGACTCATCCGAAATCGGATCACTACTATAACTTCGCAGAAGATTTGCTCGCAACCCCGCTGGCGGCTCGTTGGTCATTTTGACTCCATTCTGCAATAATGTTACTGGAAATTTGTCGGATGGATACGACGTGAGCCACAGTCGAAATTCCTTGTTTGTTGATTCGGGGGTCAGATCTTCGCATATTTTTTCGAGGGATGGTAGCCAGGATACTGCAAGGTGGCAGTTTTGGAGAACTACCCAGTATCCAGATTTTATTCCTTGGCGGATCATGTTGGCTGCAATTGGGCCTTGACCTGGATTTTTTTTTTTTTTTTCTTATTACTCATAATTTGCGAATTTTTTTGACAGCTACCTTGCCCCAATGATATACTCGTACATTTACTTCCCGTAAACCCTTTACTTTCGGCAAATTTAAGAAGCCTAGTACAAATTTTTTTATCCCTGAAGTATACAATAAAAAAGAAACATACTGTGCCATCGGATCAACCCCAGGACTTAAAATAAAAATTAAAGGAGCGCAATTATTAGAGTCCGCGTAAGGTGCGGCCAAGTCGAACTGCGGAGGTTCAATGAACTTTGCACCCATTTTTCCTTTCACGAAATCAGTAATTCCTGGTACCAACTTATCAGGTCTAATCATACGAAGCACAATAAGTTTCTGCAAGGCAGAAAGCCGCTCATCCCATCCACTCGGATAGTTTTCTTTACTGGGCTCCGTGGAATCATAAATGACTTTCCACTCCACCAACTGGGTCCTAAAATCGTCGCTGAATTTCGAAAACGCTGCGAGATTCGAGAACCGGATTATTTCACCCCATGATTTATCGCTCAACCATTTCGGGTCTGGGTTTGGAGGCGGATTCGGATCCACACCCACGCCGCCTGTGAGTAAAAACATCCACTCGTCGAGTTCGATTTCGTTGCGGCCTTTCATTAAGCCGATGCAGAGCAAGAAACTGAAGAGGAGTTTATCTTTTTTGAACAACGATCGACAGACATTAATATAGAGAGAGTATGTGAAGTGGTTGCGAAGGTTTTCAATACGTGTGGCGAGTTCGTCAGATTTTGAAGAGTCAGCTATAGATTGAAGAAATAGGTTGACGAACCAGAGAAGAGAGTATTGATACATTGGTTCAATGTTTGCCAAGTCTGCAATTACAAAATATAGGATAGAGGAATGGAATGCAATGGGGCGGTATCCTTGCCGCGTTATATCAATCTGTTTTTCGGTTTCTTCAGAGATCTTCTGTTTTTGTGCAATATCGTCTGATAGAATTTTGGAACTAGTCAAAGCGTCAATAGCTGAAGAGTCTTCAAGAAGATTTCCACTACTCGATAGAATAGCCAAAATTTTGTCTTCAATTTCTTTCAGTTGTTTTTTGTTTGCTGCCGATGAAAGAACCAGCCGATTTTTCTCCTCTTCAAGTTCTGGACGTTCTCGTGCTGCCACAATTCCAAGAAGTTGGTCTTCGAGACCTTCTGGTGTAATCATAAAATTTACAATCGTGACTTTTGTCGACAATTCTGGCAGGTAGTGAGGATTTCGCAGCTTTGTTGTAATATAGAATCTGAAATCAGGAGAATATTCAATTACTGCTTCTCCAAGCTTGATACAAAGCACGCCGCTTTGTTTGAAAATTTGTTTTGTCAAAAGCGGCTCAAGAACTGAATCAACTTCCTCGCCAATATTCTCGAGCAAAACAGGAGTTCCAAACTGTATTGCATTTTCAAGTTGACGTACATAATCTCCATCGGATAGTTTTATCACCGCTAGTCGATTAGATTTTTCCATATTTTTAACCCACTTGTTTGCTTGCCCTTGAGGATCAATAAAAAGCGGCCATCGGCGCGTTTTTGTGGATATGATTCCATTGTCGCTAGAGAAACTATCATTTGGAAGTCCTGCAAGATTCCAAGCTCGAAGATTAATGGGATCTCCGAGAGTATAGACGAGTGAAAACGTCCCAGAACAAGGAATTTTGTTTGCAATACATTTCTCGTTCCAATCCTTCAAACAAATTTGTCTGTACGCGCTTGTGAAAGCGCCCAAATATGCAATAACTGCCGACGACAACAACACATCTCCAGTTAAATTATTATATGTCGATGAAAGTGTTTTTGCAGCTTCACTCCATCGATCCTTTTCTCCTCCAAGTCCTCCAATCAATTTTTCGGCTCGAACGAGTTTCTTCGCGCACATGTCAACTTGCTGTTCCAGCTCCGCCTTCTTCGCCGTCATTGTCTTGAAGGTTGACTCCAAAGTAAACATTTTATCTTCGACTTCTTTCAATTCTGCTCGCTTGGAATTTAGTTTTGCCATTTCAACAGCCAGTTCTCCTTCAGCTTTCGCCAGAGATTCCTTTTTGGGACCAACTACTTTTGCAACAACGTCGTATTTGTCCAATGCACGAACCCATTTGCACAAACCCTCAGCTGCCCCAGAAGAATTTTTCACAATATTGGGATCAAAGTCCGGATTGCAAGTGTATGTTTTTCGAATTTTTTCAATAATCTTGGGATCGATATTATCTTTGTCATACGTTCGAAGTCCTTGAAGAAAGTGAGAATCTCCGAGGAGTTTCTGAGCAGGTCCCCAGAAGTCTTCGACCTAAAAAAAGTTACTAAAAAAATTTTGATTTAAAAAAATATTCACACCATTTTTCCTGAACCACCAGGATCTTTTATTCTGGCTGGCTTAATTCCTTTCATTATGCAAATAGCTTCCATCACTAGCTTCACAGCAGCGGGAGGACTTTTCATTGACTTAACGACAGTAATATCCTGCGGTTTTAGGGTATCAAGAGCTTCTAATGCACTTTCAAGAGCAGGAATCGCTTCAGCTAAGTCTGCTTCACACTCGTCTTTGATCGCCTTTGCCTCTCCTGCTTTCTTGTTTGCAACTGCTTCGTCAATTTTTACGAGCGCTCTCTTTTTTTCAACATCAATGGATTCCCGCGCAATCACTTCCATGATTTGATCAGTTTCTTTTTGCGTTTCAATAAGTTGTGGTTGTAATGCATGTAATTCAACTTGCATTGCTCCGACTTGTGACGCTGCTGATGCAAGTTGATCCAAGCCTGTTTCGTATCTTGTTTTGAGAGCATTAATTTCCTTTCTTTTCAAGTCCAAAAGTTTTTTGTATGTTTGTATGAGCTCCAAGTAGCTTGTTGGTGTCACATAATTGTGCCTTCGAAGGCCCTCCAAATACTTTTCTGATAAAATTCGCGCACCAGTGTGAAACTCTTTGCACATGACTACTACTTTTGGTCGCACAGCCTCTGCGAGCTCTAAATCTTCCAAAAATTTCATCGCCACAATTTGAAGGGCGTCGTCAGGCCAAACTTGGAACCAGTCAATTGTGCAACAATTTACAAGAGACGGAAACATTCTCAACCTATTGCGGAATGCATCGCCAATTGGAGACATACAAAGAACAATGTGTAAGTTTTCTTTACAACGGCCGATAAATTGACTGTATAAAGCGGCAGGACTCGCGTCTAGCTTTGGGTTTTCTTTTGTTAGAGCTGTTCGAACTGTTTCAATAACAGCAGCTTTTTCATCTGATGGAAAAATGTTTGGCACTTCTCCCGTGTTCAACATATTGTTGATGTCTTCTAAAAAACTTTCGAGCTGTAGTTGAGTATCACTGAATAAAAATACTGCAGGATTCCCTTCAGCGCCAGACTTAATCAAAAACTTTTTCAAATCTTCTCGCCACTCATTGAGACCGTAACTTTTGCTAATTTCCACTTGAAACACAATATATTCGCACATATAAGCAGCAAGTTTCGTCAGTGATTGTCTTCCGCTTCCTCCAACACCAACAAGCAACGCATGACCACCTGGTTGTTTCAAAATGCGAGAAATTCTTGACACATGCTCAATTGCAAAACGGAATATCACCAAATTCATTGGAGCTTTTGTGATTTGGTTATATTCGTCAAGTTGCTGTTTTACAAGATCTGCAACTGCCAGAACGTCCAAAACTTCATCATAAAATTTAACTGCCGCGTTTGGTACAATAAAGTCTCCAAACATCAGTGATCGCATATCATCATCATCTATTTTTCCATCTTTGTTGGAATCTAAATGGCTGAAAATATCTGCAAATCGAACGCCAAAATGCCGGGCGAGAATATCTTGAATGGAATCGAAGAACCAACTGCGATCTGAGTCATCAACTAAACGGTCATAAAAAACTCTATAAGCTTCATGACACCAGAGTCTAATCAATTTCTTTTCGTCGCTGAACTTTTCAGGCGCGGCAAGAAGTAATCCTTGTACGACTCGGGCAAAATCGCGCAAGTTAAACAAGTAATGAGACTTTCGTGGCGTAGGAAGTAAGTTTTCAATAGAGCTGTTATAGACTTCTAAAGTTGCCGAAACCAAAGAATTTTTTAATCCAATGCATGCCACTGAAAAGTTATTTGAAGCTAAATGCCATTCCACAATTGTTGTGAAAATTCCTTTCATCGTTTGTTCATCAAAGTTTGTGATTCCAATAGTGTTCAAATGCCTCAAAAAACGGTTTGTAACAGGGTTGCGCCCACCTCCTGGAGGTCCCATAGCAGCGACGAACTGAATATCGACTAGTTGCATTGCTGATGTATCTTTTAAGTCATACCAAAGACCGTGATCCATCCATTGACGAAGTAACTCTATTGGGGGTTGCGCTCCGTATTTTTCTCTGGCTGGCATATTCAAGTCGTCTACAAAGATAACGGCTTTAAGGCCATGTGCTGGTCCAAATACTCCGCGACGTCGTTTGTCCAACTTGGATAAAATAATGTCTTGCGTTTGATTTGCACTTGTTTGAGCTGAAAAATTGATAAAAACCGGTGTGTATTTGCTTTGTGGAAGCCCCTTCAACAGCTTGTTGTTAATATAAACAGATTTTCCAGTTCCGGTAGGACCAACAAACAAAGCTTGCTTATTATGAGTAATAAATAAGTCGAGCAAATAGCTATATCTCGCAGTATCAATAGTAGGAACGGTGATTGAGTTGAACTTCGTTTTTGCTGGAATTTCAAATTTTGGAATAGTATCCGTCCATAGCTTCCAACTTCCACCAAACTTCTTGTCTCTCTCAAAAACGTAGTCGTAAATCAGTCCTGCACCCGGAATAGGCTTATCTAATCGAATGCCCTCTGGCATAGGAGAATCTTTCAATTGATTATCCATTAGTTGTCGAAAGAAGTAATCAAATTTCTTTCTAGAATCTCCATCTAATGTACCGCCAAGAGACCATACAGATGAAAAAATAAATGCAGTAGTGATCCATATGTTTCCGACATTTGCCGCAATAACTTGATCATCAGGAACTTTTTGTAAATCTGAGATTGCAATAAACTCGTCTATTTGACATGACATCAAATTCATCAGCGAATAGGCCATATTAATGTCTGACGTTGTAACAAGCTCGCGGCATTCAAATTTGACAAAGTCAAATGATGGAGGAATAAGCCAGTCGAACATTTTCTGGATTGTTTCTACCAGTTCAGGTGTAACAGCAGATGGTAATGTTTTGATCCATGAAGTTACCACTGCCCTCCATCCTAAACCATTTGGCTCCATATAAATCATTCCACATCGAGAAACCGTTGCCGGAGATGCAACGGCCAAATCTCCAACTTCAAATTGAATACTCATTGTTGATGTCATGGACATAATCTCTCCACTTGTCAGACACAGCTTTTTATTATCGTCTAGTACTGTGTTCATGTTTTCGATCCAGATGGCGTCGACAGGCTAAAAAATTTATCAGTACTTCAAAGGGAAAAGGAAAAAGGAAAGAACAATACAAACCCCATCGAATACCACCCACTTTCTTTCTATATTACCTTGACTTGCAAATGCCCGAAATGTATTTGCAAGAACTCCATCAGTCCATTCGTGGGTAATTGGATCAAACTGACCATATAATTGCCCCATCGTGATAGATTTTGGATTTAAAACTTTATACTCAACTTTTTTTTCATTTTGCCCTCGCTCGCATAAATCTGACAACGCTTGGGCGAGTACCCGGTAAACAGTGGTCTTTCCAGACCATGGCTGACCAACTAATTGGAAGTTTCTGTAAGATAACATTTAAAATTTTTTTCGAAAACTCACCAATCATATATCCATGTCGAATGCACATCATTTCATAAGTTTGAATTATTTTTTCAACAAATGTGCTCACTGGCTGCAAATTCATTTTGTTTAAATTATCATTAATTGCAGCAAGAAGGTTTCGGTAGTCAGGCACCGGCAAAACAACTTTTGGGAATAAGTCTGCCAAAATTGCCTTGAATAATGGAATATCTTGAGACAAGAATTTCGCCAAGTTAACGTCGTTGATTGAACGAAGCATAATAATGTGTTCATCTTCTCCGGGATATCGAATTTTTAAGTTCCCTGCTGCTGTCAACACAGCCTTCACTGCTCTCATACCGTAATCATAGTGATCCTGAGATGAAAGTTGTTCGGAGCAAAGCTTATATGTGGCGACAATCTTTCTTGCTAAAGTACGCGCTTCAACAAACCCAAATGAATAAAGTGAAATTTCAGCAATAAGTCCATAGTCTGGGACCTGCGAAAAAAAAACAGCATAAAAAAAAAAGGAAAAAAAAAAAAGTAGAAAAAAATCAAATAGTTCACCATCATGGCAACTGGCCTAAATAACGCCTTCAAATTATCTGGTAATTCTGATCGGCCCTAGAAAATACAAAATTAAGATTTTAAAAAATGTAAAAGCAAAATTTCTTCACAAGATCTCACAGCATATCCCGGATTCATCGTAATAAACGCGGAGCATCCACGGTTTAACGACATTGTTGTGCCTTCAAACACAAACTTGTCCACTTTGGCGGCAACGGCACGCTGAATAGTTAAAACTTGCTGAGCAACGACCGACAAGACTTCCAAATCAATGCGGTTAAATTCATCAAAACAAGCCCACGCGCCAGACGACGCCAGACCCTTGAAAAATTTACCCATCGCAATATAATCCAAACCATCCGAACAATTGAAAACAACACACTGTTTTGCAATCGCTTTCGCCAAATCTTTCGTTGTCTCGGTTTTTCCAGTTCCAGCAGGACCTGTATATCATTTTTTATTGGTTTTTTTCGAATATAAAATTGGCAAACCTTCTGGCGCGCCACCCAAATTTAAATCAATAGCTCCAATTAAAGTTCGATAACATCTATCGGTTAAAGGTGTAATAACCAAGCGTGAACTGTTTCCAAGATATTCATGACCGTACTTGATAGTGGCATTAATCATTCTCACATAAACATCCTCAGATTCCCAATAATATCGAAGTTGTGAAAGCCAAGAAAAGTCGTTTTCTTCTGTTGTACCTGAATTTTCAAGATCACCAACAACATCTCGGGCATGCACATCAATGACAACTAATGCAGATAAAGTCATTCTTGCCATGGCACTCAAATCTCCTCTTACAAGCGCTACCGTATGCTCCAATTGTCTTGTGCACAAATCTTTGTAAGATTTTAGGCCATTTACACCACCGGTTCGAATAGCTTCAGTGACTTCCTTTGTCCAAAATATTTGGCTTACACAAATGACTACCTGACCAGGCCATTCCAAAATCCATTTTTCACGCGCAGTTTCGGCATACGCTTTCAAACCTTGCTGAACTTGCTGATGTACCGAGCTTTGCATCACCTTTTCCACTTGCAGTAGCCATTTTTCAACAGCACCTTTTGCAGCCGCAGGCTCGATAACTTCTTTGAGCTTAACCTTTTCATTTTCAGCAGAACACATTGCTATAATGCGTGTATTATCTTGAAACGTCAAACTGTTGATACCTTCGAAACATTTTTTCAAATGAGGCTGCACTCTCAAAGGATCTTTTGTTTCTGCGAGAATTTCTAGTAATTCGTCGTTCGAAAGAAAGAAAAACCGAGGGAAAAACAAACGCTTTTTTTCTAAATATTCGTTCAACCCCTTTTGAATCTCTTCCAACAATTCATTGCTGTCTACCAGTCGCTTGAGCATGCCAGTTACATTCGCGACTGCCAGAATTTTCGGATTTTCTGAAGTGGATTGCATAATCTCTCGCCATGTTTTATCAACTGCTCTGAATTTCTTTCCTTCCTGAGGCATTTGGGCCATGATGTCCTCAGACGTGAAAATTGGTTCAAGATATAGCCAAGTAGCCTGAACTTTCAGCCACGAGTCAATAATATCTTGAATAGTTGTCAGGCACGTTTCCCATGTTTTCACTTCTTCTTCGATAGGCTTCACAAATGGAGATCCACGCATTGTCTGAACTTTTACAATTTGATCGTCTAGAAGAGCTTGGACTTCTTCCAGTGATGATAGAATTTTTGTTCCTGTTTCTTTATAGTCAATACAATTAAAAACCAATGGTTCCCATTCGTCTTTCATTTTCGACAGCGTTTTTTGAAGTGAAAATTCCTTTGAGGCGGCATCGGAAATAGTTTCAAATTGCTGGAGATATTGTGTAAGATTCAAATCAAGGATTTTTGTAAGTGATGTGTTTTCGTCAGGATAAATATTCTGGCCAACAATTTCAGTCATTGCAGCCCAATGACGCTCTCGCAAGCCTGGGTTTCGCAGAACTGATATTAGCGGTAAATGGATTTTGAATTTCTCGAGCTTATTTTTAATTTGTTCAGCAACTTTCTTGGGAACAGGCTGGTCATTGAAAACTTTAACAAGTTTGAACATTGTTCGCCACATTGTTCCAACAGATTCTTCAACGGTTTCGCCATTGAGCTCGTTAAATGGTCCGTTCATCCATCTTGCATTCTCTGTCTGGTATGTTTGCGCAGTTTCCCATAATTTTTTGTATGGATCTAATACGTCAATTATTTGTTGGTATTTCTCAAAGACAGTCTTTTCCCAGTCTAGTAAATCTTCTTCGGCGTTAATTTGTGCCATTGTTCCACTTAGTTCAGACATTTTCTCCTCGAGTTTCTTTATGCGCTTGATATATTCCGGCAACTCACTCATAAGACCATAGTCCTACGTTATATTAATTTAAATAAAAATAAAAAATAAAAAATTAATACAAACCTGGAATTTCGAAGCCTGTTCAAAACATTCGTCAATTGCGTCATTAGCTGATTGGGTTTTTGCTTTCAAATCGTCTTGCGCTTTCAGTTTCTTTTGAATCATTCGTTTCTTTGACAGCTCAAACACCGGTACAATTCTTGTTGGCCAAGTAAACGTGACTCCATTGAGCTTAATGTCTTCTTCTGACAAGAAGGCATACTGAAGCAGAAAATCCAAGCGTTTCTTTCCTTTGGTTATTTCATCGCGTAACAAGACAACCTCTTTCGTTCGAGCATTTTCGACATACTTCATGAGCTCGACAAGTTCCAACGTATCGTTTGGAATCTTCATTGCGCGCGCAGAAATTTTTTCATAAGATTCGCAAATTGTGAGATTTTGCTTTCGATTCATATCAGCGACTTGATCAACAATTCTTTGAATCAATGCTGTCGCTTTCTGAATAAGCTCGTTTTTGAGAATATCGCACTCAAGATGAATCATACTAAAGCGCACAATTGATGGACTCGCGTTTATTTCTTCGACTATTTTTAAAAGCTTTTTGATTTCCTGAAAAAAAAAATGAAAAAAATGATTTAAATTTTTTTTTTTTTTTTTTTTAAATAAAGGGTCTTTGTTTGTTTCCAGTTGTATTTACCGATTCGTAATCATCCAAGTCATGTTTTTCTCGCAAAAATTCATCGATTTTCTTTTCGGCTTTATGCGTCAGCAGATGCTTGTATTTATCGTACGACATGACATGTTTTTGCGGGGCAATTGTATTCCGAGTGATAATTGCCCTAAAAAATTTTCCATCCGCGACGCGATCATCATCAACAGACATTGAACTCAACGCAAGAGTTTCGTTTGTCAACGACGTAAACAATTTTGTTTCGATACGGGGGATTTCATGCGTGGCGGTCACCATGTCCTCCAAAACCGACAAAATCACGGATTCCAGGTCCGCGAGCGGCGGATCGAATCGAATCTGCGGGCCCGAAATCACAAGTCGGATAATAAAAAGTGACAGATCCGAAGACGCGGTCGAAAATTTTGTGAAAAAGGTTTCAAAGTCTGTCAGGGAAGTTTCGACGTAGCTCCAGAGCTGGTTCGACATTAGCGTTGAGACGGATTTGAAGAAGGAATCAAGACGACGGAATCCGACGTCTGGGTCTTGGCATTCTGTGGCGATAGAATACCACGTGTCTTTTTTGTTGAAGAACATGTTTGCCGCGTTTGGGATCCATCTAATATTATGCGTTTACTTTTTTTTTTTTTTTAAAAAAAAAAAAGAAAATTATAAAAACAACAAAAA
>JADGJH010000746.1:0-13051 GCA_027596945.1 Physocladia obscura
TATTTAAAATTTAATTTTTAAAATTAAAAAAAAAAAAAAATTTAAAAAAAAAATTAAATTAATATTTCAAAAACTATAAAAAATACAGTAAGAGCGATAAACTCATTCTATTGGTGAATCTTGGCTTCCCTTATTTTATTCATGTTATCCTCAACATCTTGTATAATGTAGACTAAACATGTTTGAGTGAATGCAGAAATTGCCTTCTGCAAGTTGTTTTGACGTTTTTAAACGCCTTTTTTCTTCAAGTCAATTGATTTCAAGTTAAAGCAAAGTCGTAGATTGAACACACTAGCTGAATTAATCACTCTATTGGCAGCATTCTTGGTAAGCTTTATCAATGCTTCCAAAACATATGCAACTTGGACCAGTTTTCTTCGACTTTTGTCAAAGTAACAACACCTTTTTTTTTCTGCATTTCAATACTTTCTTTCAAAGATGTGCTTGCAAAATTGATGAAATATACAAGAAGGGGAAAATACTTTTTACATAGCAACAAAGTGTCAGCTACCGAAGTTAAAAAAAAAGAAATCAAGGCTAAGAACTGTCAATAAATCTGGACCAGCTCCAATAGCATATGTAAATTGAAAAGAAAAAAACAGTATGTAGCAATTCACAAAGTAACTGCCTTAAAAACCTTCCCTTTCCTTCTACTTCTTAGTTTATTGGTTGGAATTTATCGCCAAAATAAAGACGATCATCTTTCTTTTTCAGATAATCTTGGTGTTCAATTACGCGCTATTTGAGGATGGATATTATCACGCTTCGGGTTCTCCCGCGGCTAACCAACATCGCGATAGAAAATTCCGACACTTTTGGCATTACTGAATATCCTAGTCTTAAAAGCAGGGTCATGTCACGAGGCTGAAGTGACAGTCATCAGCAGCGGTCTTTTTACTCTCTGGCCGTAAAAATGGCGCAATCAAATGGTGTGCGATCGGAATGCGTGAGCGTATGTTGGATGACTCTGCTTTGGGTTAATAGAAATTTTCGTTGGACGCTGTAGATGGAATCAAACGAATACGAAGTATTTGCCAGATGCCTACAAAATTTCCGGCATCCATAATATTGCTCGAACAATAATAGGCCTTTTAGAAATTGAATGGATAATCGGAGGAATTTATATTAAAGCCATACAACAACTAACGAACATGAGCCTCGTAATAAATATTTATTGTTCGGGTTTTTTGCCAGAAATGACAGTAACCAAAGGAAGGCCTGTTCGTGCAGAAGTAGGAACAACCGGAAGTAATGCAGCCGCAACATTTCGACCCTCTGTTAATAGCAGATTGTAAGTTGATGCGGCATGCCTCTATTTTAAGATAAAATTAGTTCCACGACTTTTAACAGAAAAAAGAACGGACCGATGACATGACTTCAACTTGCATTCCTAATCCATTCAGGTAAGAGCGCAGATTTGACGGTAATCGCTGCATTTGCGCGCCGGAACCAATGACAACAATTTCTTTGTGGTGCGTAAGAGTTCAGCAGTAATAAATAGAGCGGGAAGAAACGAACCGGGAGTCGGATGAAGCAGAGCAAATATGGCAAAAACTTTTGCAGGGTCCCAAGAGCGAAACACGGAAGCGTCGGTGATGTCGTTATTGCTATTTTTATTGTCATTGTGGTTTTCGACAAGTGAAGCCGTGTTTCCCAAGCCAAACTGCGCAGTATCCCACAGCAACGCACGTCCCGCAGCCAAGACAAGACCACCGCGGTGAATCGTGTCGCCCGCCACGAAACCGCCGCCGCTCACTCGCTGTACGGTCAACGCACCCGGAATCGCCGGCAGCAGATTATTCATCTCCAGCGCATTTGCTTTCAATACTTCTGCTTTGGCACCTGCGGTTGCATTGTTGGTATTACGCGCCGTGCTGCTCAAGTATCGTCCTGTTATTCGGCCAAACACCTTGATCATTTTCCGACAACTGTTTTTGAAATCATCAGAAAACCCTCATTCAAGCACACTGTATCCCATACTAGTAATGCTTAAATTAATTGTAAACATATTCAAGAATATTCCACATTGCAGCGACCAAATAGTTACATCATAATTCCAAGTTGATGCAGCCATACAATTTAACAGACAGCTTCTTCTGTATTGAATAAATTGGGGATCTCCAGCAGATCATTTAATTTAGTGACTTCTATCCTTTGAATCAAAAGTGGAACATTACTGTTGCTAATTATTATGCTAGTGAATAGCCAATTGACAAAAGCAAATACAAGTGATCAAAATTAATTATATTTAAAATCAATGATTGATGGACGTGAACTGTGCTGTGCGTGATCCCTGATGTTTGTGAGCAAAATATTTTAACATAAACTCACAAAAGAATAAAGCAACGGTGATTATAAACAAATATGATAACCTGTCTGATGTTTGTGAGCAGAATGCTAATTACAAATGTCAGGTGAAAGCCCGGAGATCTCCAAAACTCTCGGAGAAAAAAAATCATGGCTTCACAAACTGTTGAAATCGAAATCAAGAAGCGCATCGGGAGTAAAGACGCGTATTCGGACATTGAACAACGTTTACTCAATCTCAGCAATCACTCAGAAAGTGGCGTCGTTTTCGCCGGAAAAGCGACACAAATCGATGTATTTGTCGACCAGGATGGAAAGATTCGCGATTCACTACCGCAGTTTTCCGTGCTTCGAATTCGGCGCGCGGATAATGGCCGTAACGTCATTACGATAAAAGGGCCCACCATACTTATTTCTGGCGTTGCACGTGCCGACGAAGATGAAGTTTCTGTTGATATTGATATTGCCGACAGTCTCGCGAGCAATTACGAAGTCCCGTTATCACACTATAATATTCCGCTACTGAACCACGCGGTGCAAAAGTTTGGTTTGGATCCATCGAAAGGGTTGAATCCAGTTGGTCAATATACAACAATAAGAAGCAAGTTTGCCATGAAACTATGGGAGGAACCCATTTGGAATGCGACAGGAAGAAAGGAATCTCCAATCTTGGAACTGGACGAAACTGTTTATGATTTTGGTCGAGCTTTTGAAATTGAGGTATGAGTCTTACTTGTCAAAGCCTTTTAACAGCGAACTATCAGGTCGAAACGGCCACACCTGAATTTGTAGAATCTCTGTTAATGGACCTTTTGGCGCAATTTAATTGCACCGATAAAATTTCAAACTCAAATCGTTCAAAGTATGCAAATTTTTTAAAAGGGTCAATTGATACCAAATGATGCAATAAAAGATGCAAGGAAGTGCATAATCAAAGCCGTTAAATTATGATCTATTAGCCTTATTTATTTATAAGCAATACAGTAGCATATGTAAAAATTATAATTTGCTTGGGTAGTTTTCAAGTTATGTCTTAACAGACTGATGAATGTTCAATTGAACCACCAATAATATTGCCTCCCACACAATAAACGAGTTATTGGCAAAATATCTAATAGGACCAACTTTCCGCCACAGTTTTAGTCAAGTCCACGCGGAATTTTGATTTGAAGACCTTTAACAGCATGAAGGCAGACACTCTTAGAGGGTGAGGATTTTGGTGGTTCTCTTATGTATTATATGCTTTTGTATTTCGAATCAGTGTTTTCTCCAAAATATCGTTGATGAGAATATTCAAAAAATCTTTAAATTTGCTTGATGTAACAATTAAGACTTGAAAACAAAATTTAAAAAAGCTGAAAAATGAACCGCAACTAAGCACAACAAAGAATACATGCTTCAATGAGATCCAAAACACAAAAAGAGCATATCATAACATTCAAAGTCATTGCATTGGTCATCTTCAAACGCAATTCCAGTTTCATCCAGCACAATAAAGACTAGCCCAAATAATTGTCTTAATTTTGTTAAGAAATTGTTGGCAGCTTTTTGAAAGCATTACATATAAACTTGATTATCAGCACGTCAAATAAAATTGTCCAGTAGAGTTCGTTTGATAAAAGTAATCAAGATTATGTGGTAGTTGTACAGAGTTTATTGGAATTTAGTTTTTTTTGATGAATCTGATCGGGACTCTCTCAGCGTGTAATGGTAGCCAAATTCCAAATTTTCCAACTCTGAAACATAGAAAGCAATGGAAATTATTCGCTCTTCTTCAGCACCTCTGGACTCAGATTCAAATTTACTTTTGTGAATATTTTGAGGCCATTCGGTAGTGTTAAAGTAATAGAATAGGCAATGGGCAATTCAGTCTTCTGAGGAACCTCCAACATTGGACTTATAAAATTTCAAACTCAAAGTACTTATTGATTGATGTAAATAAAGATCATAATTAATTATTTTTTTCCCTATGCATTATTATGATATCACTCCATTCCTCTATGTTTCAACGAATTTCGTGGCCGAAGCAATACAATTACTGCTCCAATTCCAGCAAACCCTTGTATCATGATTCGCCATGTTTCAGGAACTTCTAGCCCAAAAAAATTGAACATGGAGAGAGGCACAAGTCTGTAATTTTCATTTTTTAGTTTTTTTTTTAGTTTTTTTTTTTAAATATAAAAAAAAAAAAAAAAAAAGAAGATAATTATAAACGAGAGGAGATGCATTGAATGATATATATAGAAGAAAGCAAGGCAACAATCACTGAACTGAATTTGTCGTCGCCTTAGTTGCAACCGTCCCTGCCCCAGCCGCTGCCACCGCTGCTGCGGCCGCTACAGCACCAACACAAGTTTTGCTCCCTTTCACATGCCTTGTGAGCGCATCGCTCCTTGCAAAACTCGACCCGCACTTATACGGACACACGAAATCGCGGCGTCGCGTGTGCGTGGCTTCATGGCGATACAGATCTTGACGCCGCAGAAACTTGTTGTTGCAAGTCACGCATTCGAAATCGCGTGCGCGTGTGTCGCCGCCGCTGGCGCCAGCGGCAACTGCAGTCGCGGCAACAGCGCCGGTATCGGTGGGGTGCTCTTCTTTGACGGCGCGTGAGAGCGCCGGCGCCTGTTGTTTTCTGCGGCGGCGCGGCAGTTTCGATGGCGACGACGGTGGTGGGGATTGCCGTTTCATTAGGGTTGTTGGGCACGAAGATTTTGGCAACGCAAGTGGAGATTGAACATCTTGTATCATTTGTCGCTGTTGTTGTTGCTCATTCGGTGTTTGAAACGTTGACGCAATCAAATATGCCAATATTTCCGCGTTGTCAGCAACCGCATTAGGTTCGCCCGAATAAATATTTTGTGTAGTATCAACGACCACAAGCCCATCCGGCGACACGAAATTATCATCAGACCTTTCTTCAGTTTCGCCGCGTGTGAAATCAACTAGCACGCGTTCAGACAGGTGCGAGTTTGTTTCGTGTAATGTTGTTGGGATTTGGAAATACTCGGCCATTAGCTGTTCAATATCGATTGTATCGTTATTCTCAGTGGCGATGGGTGGCGTGGCCGCAGCGTCAAAAACACCGACTGACAACGGAGATAATACGTCGAGACAGAATTCTTCAAGGAGGAGATCGTTTTGATGTAACGTGTACGTGAAAGGGCTCGATGATAGTTGCTCCACCTGATAATTCGTTTGCGGAGATAATTGGTGTCCAAGAGATTGGGATAATGGTGTCGATGGGATGGTCGGGCTGAACGAGGATGATGGACTGATGATTTGCTGCATGCTCATTGGTGGCTGGATTGCTTCAGCCAACATTGGAAGTGATAGTATTGCCTCCATCTGCTCTGGGCTAAAGATTGAAAGCTGTTGGTATTGTTGCTGCTGTTCTTTCTGTTGTTGCTGAGACTGCATACGTCGTAGTCTGTAGTAGCTGTTTTGAAAGGTTGCTGAGTAATTGGCTTTGATTTTTTATGGTTTTGGTCGGCTCTTTAAAATCTTTTTTTCTCTTTTTTTCTGCCAATGTTCGAATCGCCAAAAAAAAAAAAAATTTGTGGCACCCCAAGTTCCCAGCCAAAAAACCAATTTTGAACTTGAAAGGAACGGTCTTGATTTTGAACCTGGCGCTTGAAAAATCAATATCCACTCCCTATAGCAATTAGACACATTTTTCAAACTTTTTTTCCTTTATTTTTTTTTCTTTTCAATTGATACAATTTTTTTTCTGAAATTAATCATTTCTTAACGCAATCACACACATGGTTTAAACGAGTTGCATGCGATGGATTGTGCTTCTGCGTCCTGCATTCACGGCCATACCAGCAATTCTGCCTACTTTTAACTGCGTCCGGTATCAAAAAGTCGTCAACGTGATCTTTCCGGAACAGATAGCAAAACTCGCCAAAAATCTTGCTCGCGCATCCCCGACAAGCGTACTCGTCTCCAGTAACAGCGATCGGCTGGCTCCAAAGCGTCATTGCAGGTATAATTGCCGACGTTGCGATGAAAACCAGAGATTTGTCGTTAATTTTTTCGACAATAGCATTCAAAATGGATTGGGGAGTGATGTTGTTGGCAGCGCAAATGTCAACAAGGATTTGGCGCTCATGCGGGTTTGGGCAACCCACAAAGGGTATTTCGGAGAAGGTAAAGTCTGGAAAGTAGGATTATTTTAATAAGCGGTAAACATGCAGTGGTCATTTCACCACCTCTCAGCTTGTGAAAGTCAGAGACGGCGACACACGCCGCAACATCGCAAAAAGGCAGGCGGCAGAAGCGGCACTGCTCGTGGGGCAAGTTGCGCAACGGCATAAGGTTCTGGCAGTTTGAGCAGCGTTGGTGCAGGGGGTTGGAGGAGTTGCAGGCAAAGGCAGCAGGATTGTTTGTAGTATTGTCTGCGGGGTTGCTTGTGGGATTGGAAGCGGGACAATAAGGACAGTACTCGACGACGGGCTCGCTATCTTCCTCGCTTCCACTCTCATAGTTGTCGTTGTCGTTGTCGTTGTCGTCTTCATCAGACGAAGCCACGCGGAACGGACGGGCAGCCAGCACTTTGTTTGCCGCGTCGAGAGCAGCCACCTCGTCGGGCAGACGGCGGTGCTCCGGGTGTGCGTCGGCAAAGGCGTCGGCGAGCGCCTGCAGCTGGTGGTTGCGCGCCAGCTGTGACGCCTGGCCGCGGCACGACGGACACCGCGGCTCCCGCGCCACCCACGGGCTGATGCAGCCGCCGCAGAAGCTGTGCAGGCACGGAACAACAGACACCGCACAGTGCAGCAGGCCCCGGCACACCGCACACCTGCAAACGTGTTTCGCGCGTCAGCTCCACCCGCAAATACCAACAGTACGTTACATTAGATTCACGTCCAGCTCCGCCTCGTCCGACTCTGACTTGGCCTTCTTGAGTCCGACAGTCACACTCGAACTGCCCACCTTGTCCACCGTCGTCGCTGTCGCTCCTTCTGTCTCATTTTCACTGTCCGTCGATGTCTCAAATTGCGTCGAAGGTCTCTTCATAATTGTGCTTTCAATTTGTTTATTTTCTTTCAATTGATTTTTTGTTCGTTTGCCAAGCGGACTTACTTGACCACAACTGCTTGACCACAGATATATATATATAGCTGCGGCGGCTGAACAAATAACGGAAGAATAAAAACAGAATATATATTTACAACAGAGAAAAGATACAAAAAAACAAAAAAAACTTTCACTCCAAAAACGGTTGAAAATCATCTCCATCTCCACACCCCCCAAACCCAACCCGACTCCCCAATTTCAAAATATCTGCAACGTTACCACGACTCAAGTCCGCCGCAGTAAAACTCACCCCTGTCAACACCCTCGCTCCACCTTCACTCCCATTCCCAATGTTTCCCTGCTGGGTTTGCTGCTGTTGAACAACTTGCACCAACGCGTCCTTGTCGTCATTTTCATCATATTGACCCCTGGCTACGCTAAACTGTGGCGAACCGCGGCTGCTGCTACTGCTGCCGCTGTTCTTGAATGACAATGCAGACGTTTCCGTAAGTCTTGATGCCGCCGGAACGGACATTGTCGTCGTGGAGCCAGAGGACGATGGTATCGTTTGCATATTGAAGCCGATTGCCGACGACATGTTCGGCGGAAGTATGCATGAAAATGGTGGGGACGGCATTGTGAGATATGATTGAGATGGGACTGTAAATGACGAAGCTGGATTATATATACTGTCAATATTGATCCACTTTTGTTGCTGTTGCTGGATTGTAGGTCGGATTGATGGACTTTGTAGAAGCGTTTGGTCACGTTGCACTTGCTGCGAAAGCTGTCCAAACAAATGCGGGTGTTGTTGAGGCTGCTGTTCTTGCTGCTGTAAAGAAATAAATTGGTGATGTTGTTGTAGTTGTTGAGGAATAAATGGCTGCAGAAATGGGGATTGCCTTGACTGTGGTGGCAATCCAGGAATCGAATCAAAAACATATAAATGCTGCTGCTGTTGCTGTTGAATGTGAGGAACTGCAATAGTATGCGTGGTATTACTGGTACTAGTAGAAGATATTGGCTGGGAAGGAATTAAATTGAAACCGCCCACCAGATGCAATGCCGACTGTTGTTGTCGTTGTTGTTGTTGTTGTTGCTGAAATGAATATAACGATAGTGCTACGCCATTTTTAGGAGAATGAAACTGCGGCGTGACATTTGGTGACATCGATGGTGCCGTCGATAAAAAGTTTATCAAGTCAGAATTAATATCCGACAGAGAATCAGTGCGAATTGTGCCACCAACAAAGTCAAACATTGGCGAATTGTGAAGACTACTCGATGTCTTTGCACTGTGTCGACGAACGTTAGATATCACAACACTCGGCACCGGCTGCTGTGCAGAAAACGATGCAGAAGCAGCAGCAGAGGGTAAAAGATTGGAATGGCGACTCACGACGCAATTTTGCAGAATCGCAGGTGGGGAATTCGATGGCGAAGTGGTTTTTGGTCTCAAAACAGCTCGATTCGCAACTGAGGTGCTGGGAGACTTGCGATGATGATGCTGCTGTCCGTATTTCCTTCGCGGAAATGTAGCCCCCGCATTCGATCCCGATCCCGAAGCTGATGCCAACACTTTTTCTTGGAGTTTCAGTTTTTTGTATTCCTTGTTGCGTGTGCTATACAAAACCACAACAAAAATTGGTTAAAACCAAAAAAAGGAGGTGAAATAGTGTGCGATAACGTCGTATTTTACCTATTCATCGAATACACACATTGTACGCCCTTCTCGACACACCGTTGACATATCGGGTCGCGCGAGCATTTTTTGTTTTTCAGGCGGCAGGCTTCGCATGATTTGAGCCGGACGTTATTTGAAGGGCAGCGATCAGGAAAGGGATGTAGTGACGCTACTTCGGCAGCCGTTGTCATCGCCGCAGCACTATTCCCGGTGTTGTTGTTGTTGTTGCTATTGGGCGATTCATCCTCTCGAGTCGGCGGTTGCGAAGACATTGCCGCAATATTCGAGTCGTCACTTCTTGCGGTGTGGTTATTGTTGTGTTTTGTTTGATGCGTACGCTGGTTTGCCACGCTTGCTAAAGGCTGTGTATGTTTAACGTCAGGGCAACCCTCATTTTCACAGGTATTTATGCAAATGGTGAAAATGACGAAAAAGTTGAACTTGGCAAAAATTATCGGAGTTGAACTTGAATGGAAAAAATTTACAATCTCTCAGAGCCGCAAAGAGAGAAAAATTAATTTTTTGTCAAATCACGTATTTCTGAAGGTTCAAATTCAGACTAACTTTCGGCGAAATTTTTCACCCACTCTCATTTTTATCTGGCACATTTTGAATGGCGAGTTTCATAAATATCCATTTTCAGAATCCGTTAAACGGTTCATTTTCTCTCCTCCATAAATTCCGAAAAAGTTCACTCGCAAAAACTGAATAACATATTTTTAAATATTTTTCCCATACATATTTCGACTAACCAAAAAATTGTACCTTAAATTGAAGCATAACCCTTTCGATATTTAGTTCCGAGAAATAGTGTCGGACTTAAGTTCAACTCTTTCAGACCTGGGCAAAATTTCAGGTTCAAATATAAACGAAAATTTTTTTCAAGGATTTTCTATGGTCTTTAAAAAAAAAAGATTACGCAACGGGAAAAAATCATTCCATTAATTAATAACTATATTTTTTTCTTTTTTCAAATAACGGCAAAGGGTCGGAATTTTAAGAAATGCAAAAGCTGTAGAAAGTTTGGGTGCATGAAAATCTTTTGAATGATAAATGATTCAAAATGGTATGATAGGAATGGAATATTATTCGCAAACAGACACTGAAAAGTATGTGGGTTGTTAACAGGGAAATAAAAATAAATACTTTATTTTAACAGTGGGCAAAAAATATCAACCGTTTCTGGAAAAAAAAAAAAAACTGCTCTTTTGTCAACCAGTTAATTAAACCGCTCATGTACGAGTTGGCAAGTGGAATAATAAAAACTGGTGCAGAAAAAATTTCACTGCCATTTTATTGAGAAAGGCAAACGAAAATAAATGAAAGTAGAAGGGAAGAAAGAAGGCACGTAAGTGATGTAGATGGGGGAAAAAAAAAAAAAAAAGTGAAAAAAAATAACGGAGACAACACCATGTCCAACTTTGTTAAACCGGGTTTTCCATTAAATGATTATAATTTCAAAATTGTAACATTCATTGGGAAATGTATGAGGTGCATGAACAAGGATTAGCAAACTGGATAGTGCCAAATTTGGTACCAGGTTCCGTCGAGAGTTCAAATCACTTAGCCACACTAAAAGCCACCCAAAAAAAAAGTACAAAAAGCAGATCTTCGTCCACGAAATTAAGTGACGAAAACCAAAAACTAAATCACGGATGCAAGACGAACAGCAATTACAATCTCAAATACCGATACAGCACTGGAACGAAGAGGAATTTCTGCGATTCCTCTCCGAATCAAGGTTACCTCTGCAAAACGAAAACCATTGCAACAGCAGCAGTAGCAACGATCCATTTGACTCCAGTTTTTATGCGCTTCAATTGGAACCACCCGATCTGTTAGTGCCATCTTCCGCAGTGTCTAGCCGCCGTTCGTCTGTCGATACAACAGCGTTTATCGATACCACTACACTCTGCGAGCAGTTGTCGATGCACTTATTGGGACATGATTCGTTCTTGGACTTGCCGCTCACTACTCCTGCTCTTGCCCCTGTAGCAACAGCCACATCAGACATATTTGATTTCAACCTCTTTTTGCATGATGATCTTTCGATTATTCCGCACAACGCAGACGTCATTCCTTCGTTTTTCGAAAAGTTAGAACCTGTGCTATCAGACACTTCGTTGACGGCTGACAAATCTCTCACAAAAAAAAAAAAAATCACAAAATCTCCCCACAACACTACTGCCATCAAAACCTCTGTTTCCAAAGTCTCTAAATTATCAAAGGCGAAAGACAACACTCAACCGCGGCAGCGAAATCACGTGTGTAACAGCTGCGAAAAATCTTTTTTGAGGAGTCAGGACTTGTTCCGCCACAAAGCCACACACAGTAATACTCGTAACTTTGTGTGTAAATATGGCTGTGGAGCGTCGTTTGGGCGTAGTGATGGCGCTACGAGACATATGCGGAAAGGAAGTTGTGCAATGAGTCGCGCGATTTTGCAAGCAAAAAATTTACTTTGAGTTTGTTCTCTGTTTTGCATTCTGTTTCTCTCTGGCTTCTTCTTTCTTGATAGTCTTTTTCTTAAGTTGCAGTCAATGTTTGTTTTTCCTGTCGAATATGTCTATTATACTGTCGAAGAATTGTATTCCTGCTCCTTTTGTTTATTTTTTCTTTTTCATTTCTCGATCTATGTATCTATTCATCATGCGTTTAAGTAAAAAAAAAAAAAAATTGTTTTTTGTTCATATTCTTGAAAAAATTCAATGTTTTTCAGTGAAGGAGAAGCAACAGCTTTGCAATCGTATTTATTAAACATACTGGAACCAATGTAAGCATCGCTGATAAAAAAGAAAACGCCGGGATAATGAGGAAAAATGAGCCTGCTGTATATTCGCTCCTGCTTTACTTATCACACTATGTCCGTTATAGATGTGATGCCGATCCGTCCGTTCTCGCCGAGTATGTTATTGCTCTTTTGAAACATGACAAGACCAACGCCGATTTACGGACTCTTTGTCTTGAGCAGCTCGACGAGTTCCTCAAGCACGGTATGTGGTTCATTATTTTTTCTTCACTCAACACTCCATATAAAAAAAACAAAAAACACATGAACCAATAATCACCCGACGAATAACGTCTCGTTTTAAAAATAAATAAACAGAAACGGAGACTTTTGTTTCGAAACTGTTTGTTGCCGTACAGAATCGCGAATACCTTCCCAAATCTGTGCCTCAAAAACCACAGCCGTCAACAACAGCAATAACGACAACAGCAGTGTCAGCAACAGCGACACAACAACCGCAAACAAAACAACTGCCACGCCAACCAGCAGCCGCATTGGAGCCTAAAGAATCGCCCGCAAAACGCCGCCGTCGTAGCCTTGACATGACCGCTGACGACGCTGTCGACTTTGACAACAAAGACGACGAAGACGAACACGACGAGCATGACGGACAGCAATTGAGACGAAAGCGGCGATTCGGCGATGGAAATATCCCGTCCGTCGATTCCGAAAATTATAACGCTGCTGCTCCCTTTGACATTGTCGGATATAACGGCTCTGGGTACGAAGGCCGGAGCGGTGAACAGTGGGGAGCTGTTAACGATAATCGAAATAGCGACTTCAACCGGAATGGACACGGCGGCGGTGGTGGCGGTGTGTTCAGGTCTGTCCCGTATGGAGCAACAGGATTTGCTCCTCAAAATAATTGGGGAGCGCATGCGAATAATATGCCTGTGCCTGTGGGTGTTGTGGCACCTGGTGTGGTAGTAGCAATGGGGTTTGCCCAGAACGGGAGCGGCGCGTTTGGAGGATCAAGAGGTGGTGTACGTTCACGTGGTCGTTGTTATGAATTTGACGGTTTGCCGTGTATTTTTATTATAATTGGTTTTTTTTGTTTTTTTCTGTTTTGCGTCGGAGTATTTATATTTTATCTTTTTTTCTTCTTTCAGCTCAAGGAACGTGTTCTCGCGGAGAGGCTTGTCATTTTGATCATGTGCCAAAGATAGCCCCAATTATTGGCGGGCCGGCGCAATACCATAATTTTACTAATGGGGTACCTAGAAATATGATTCCGCAGAATTCTTACGGTTTCT
>JADGJH010000747.1:0-14796 GCA_027596945.1 Physocladia obscura
ATTTCAGGGAATTGTTGAATTTTCAACAATGATTAATTTTTATTTTGGCCCTATTGCTCATGTTTTTGGTCAATTGTGCTTGTACGGCTGTTTAATTACTCAAGCTGTTTCCTGTATTGCAATTGCAAGTCAGGTAATTTTTTTCCGAATGAACGAAAATTACAAAAAAAAAATAACATTACCCCAAAAAAAGATGTTTGACAACCTCTTTGTAGATCTATTCAAAAAGTCTTGCGGAATTTCTGTTACAACATCTGGACTCGTGACTCTTTGTGTTGGTCAGAAGTCTGTCACCGGATTTTCTCCATTTGATGATTGGTATTTGCTTTTTTTCATTTTTTTAATTTTTTAATTTTTATTTTAATGCATTTTATAAAAAAGCTACATTATATCATTTGGATTTCTATGTGTATTTATGATTGCAATGCCAATGAGCTTTATGTCGTTTGGTGAAAATATTTCTCTTCAAATTGGTCAGCTCGAGAGTTATAATGTTTCTCAGATTATTAAAAGAAATTAAAATAGCCAGTCTCTTGGTGACAGTTTTGATTTTTGCTTTCTGGATATTTGCTTCAGCAAGACACGGCATCACACTGTCAAACGTTCAAGCAATTCAAAAGGTATCAGGAATACCAAACTTAATTGGAGTTGTTATGCTTTGCTTCCCTTTCATATCTAGTGTTCCATCTTGGATAAATTTGAAGGTGAGATATGTGGTTGTTGCTTTTGTTTTTTTTCAATTCTCATCAAAATTCACAGAAAAATACAGTGAATGCGCAAAATACATTATGGTTATCGTCCGGGCTTGCTACAGTTTGTTACATCCTTATTGGTTTTATACGTGAGAAAAATATCCATAAAAACTGAATTTGTTAATTCTTTTTTTCCACATTATCAGCCGCACTAGCATTTCCATTTTCTCAAAACACAACAATAATTTCAATTTTTGAAACTCAAGGAAGCACTATAGATCTTATTTCAAGTTATTTATTCTCAGCAGCAATTCTAATTCCTTCAATCCCAATGTTTTTTGTTATCAGTAACTCCAATTTGGCTCAAAATTTCGAAATTGATTCAAGTATGCTGCATTATTTGCGAAAAAAAATATACATATGTATTATCAATTTATTTCTGAAATATTCAGGACTTTTGATTTTTTTTACTCATTTTCTTCCATGGCTGCTGGCTATACCAGTAATGTACGGAACTAATGTAAACATATTCAATGTGGTCACATCTTTGGTTTTTGTGTCGACTGCAAATTTTATTGTGCCATTGGTGGTTTATATTCGATCGTGTGACTTTCGCACGAAATATAACACATCGCGAGGTTTATTCTTTTTCTCCTCTGCCTATTTTTTGTTTCCGTTTTTCTTGCACTTAGAAATCTCACCAGAACTTTCAGAACTCTCACCAAAGCAGCTCAAAATCCTCAAAATTATCCACTATCAGTCAAAATCCATCAACGTATTTATTGATAATTACGAAAATATAAGAAAAATTATCAACGAACATAAAAATCGGCAAAAAACGACGGCCGCAATGGCCGGAGAGTATGAAATTTTAGCAGCAGCATCCGCAGCCTTTCGAAAAACTGATTTTCCTTCTTACGGCCATCGCCGCCACCGAAGTTCTTCTAATATCGATGCGATTGAAAACAGCGAATACTTGCAACCTCCGCCAGCAATACCACAGCCGTTATTGCTGAAACCGCGTAGACTCGGTCAGTCAAAAGACCACGAATACCGCTGTAACAATACTTATATATATTCCCAAAAATCTGATGACCGCATTTTAGTGTCGGGTGTGGGGGGAGTAGGGGCTTTGAAACCAGCAGCTCAAATTTTGGATCACATAACTGGTGGTGGGGATCAAGCTATTATTGAATCTTTTGATACGCTCAATGACAGTTCATGCAATCTTGAAAAGAAAACATGCCCAGTTGTATGCGATAGTAGTGGTGGCGAATTTGGTGACGTGAAATCTTTGGAGAACAATGATTCAAAAAAAATGAAGGAATGCAATTCATCTAAAATGAATAGAAATTGCGGTTTCTGTAGAGTTGGAAACTGTGACTCCAATATAACTCTTGATCGTCGTGGAGTCCCGGCAAAATTGGATATTTGGACAAATAGTGGCAAAAATCAATTGCGGAGTATTGCCAGTGGAAGTAAAAGCAGCAATATCAGTACTATCAACCACAACAGCAACAGTAGTAGTAGCAGTAATAATGGTGACAACGGGCTAAACACAAACATTATGAAGGACTTGATTAAAGAAATAAGTGTTCTGACAAACATTGATTGCTATTTACTTGATGACGTTCCTGAAAAAGTTACTGATACTACTACTACCAACTTTGTTAAAAAACTTTTGGCTCCCCAAGCGACTTCATCCAGAAATACCAGCGTAAATGATCCACCAAGTGCCCCCAAGCCATTCCAAAACAATTTAGGTAAAAGATTGTCTGTGAATGAGAGCGCAAATTCGAGTTTAAATAATATCGGTGGTCTTGAAGGCAGCAATAGCAAAGTATTTAAAGCAGATAGTTTATTTTCTTTTTCAGGTTCAAAGAAGCGGACTAATAGCCATCAAAATTCAACCGAAATTGATGTCCAACACCCATCAAACCACGAATGTCCTGCAACTATTTTTCAATCGCCATTCCATCACAACCTTGGATTCCCAGAGCTTCTGCCTCTTCACTTTCATCAGCAACCCCATCAACATCATCATCAACATCAACGACATCATCATCAACAGCAAAATCGCACCGATTTTTTTTTGGGAGTCGATGGTAGGAACATTGAAAACTATCGTCGCGGGTCAGTTATATCAGGCACTAAATCTGTTTCCTTTCCATCAATGTCTCCAAAAATTTTCTCAAAAAACAAATTGTGTTCATCTGGGGAGGGAGTGGAGTCGTTGAAAATAGCTTCGCCAGCGATAGTATGTATTCCAAGCAACGATGGAGAAAGTTACAACAGCGGTGGAGGTGGCAGTAATGATGTTTGTGAGGGTGTTGGGGATCGTAGAAAGAGCTTCTTATCAGTAGCGTCAAGTGTTTTTAAAATGTCGCCAAACACGAGTGTTTATTGGTCTGGCAGTAAATTTGGCACAATTTGCGCGTTTCCCGTGCAAACTGCGTTTGTGGGACCTCCGTTTTTCGCTGTGCCAAAATGGATTCCGATTGATGCGAAATATATTGCTTTCAGCTGCTTACTTGTTTCATTAGCTACCTGTATTTTGGGTATCTACTTTTTTGTGACCAGCTTGATTTGAAGGTTCCAATCATTATCGTTATAATGTTGAAAAAAAATAAAAGAAAAAGTGGACATTGCTCAAGTCATTCCACAGCATCCGCATTCATAGTAATAACTTTTTGCAAAAATTAAAACTTGTATATTTGGTGGCAGGTTGGAACTTTCTCGATGTTCTTTGTGATGACGCGACTGGTTTTGGCGTTCAAGCTAATTGGAATCAATTGCAATCCTGCAGCGTTCTGCAATGCTCTGTTACGCGGAAAGTTTAGTGTTCGAACTTTGAAATCTCAATGACAGATACTTGTTTAGAATCCAGAAGGAGTTGTTTTCGTAAAAAAGAGCAGAATTTCATTGTTAGGCCAAGAATCCAACAAACACGAAAATAATCACTTATCAATAAAAAACCTCCTCTAATGTCATTTGAGTCCAAACATCAGAATCCAGACGTTTCTGAGTGGTTCGCAAGGTGTAGGATTGTGTCATTTCAGTACTCGCTAGCCGGATATTGCTGCAGTGCTGGCAGCATGAAATTTAAAAGTGAAAGCGAGTTTTCATTTTCGAAAACGTTGTCGGCTGAATCTGATTTGTATAGAATTGGAATGGAACGTCTTTTTCTTATTTCATTTCGACAAACAGTCAGAATCATCCAAAAAGAGAAACAATCAGAAACACAGAAAAACAGCAAAACTTCAAAGATTAGATGGTTTTCCACTCAAGTAAAACCACTTGTCAACAGATGCATCAATTGGGTTTGCTGGCTTTCTGGAGTCCGCAGGAAGAGAAGTGTAGGAAGCTGCAGAAATGTCCACTTTGTATGGGCTGTCTGTAACTTCTGTGTTAACAACAGCAATATTGTAGTACTCCGTTGACGCTGGAATCTGGCTTGAAATAAGTCTCTTCCAGGCCTCATTTGTTTCGTGGATAATTTCAGTTGCGTATGCCTTGTTCTTGGCTTCACCCGAGAAGGCAAAGTTGTTTTCTGGCTTGCCGTCAGGGATTTTGTAAATGCGGAACCATTCGTTTGTTGCCCGAAGGATTCCTGGTAAGTGTTTCTCGACATCTTCAATATCATTCAACTTGGATGCCAATGGGTCGGTAATATCAATAACAATAACTTTCCAGTCAGTTTCACCTTTTTATATTTTTTGATTTAGATGAGCTGGTAAGTGAAGAAAACAAAATTTTTTTCAAGGGCATTCACAACAAAACAACAACCAGAATATTTCATCGCTTACAAAAATAAAACAAATCCTCACCTTCATCCAAGAGAGCCATTGTTCCCAAAACTTTAACCTGCTTAATCTGGCCAACTTTTCCAACAGCTTCGCCAATTTCGCAAACATCCAACGGATCATTATCACCTTTTGCCTTGGTGTCTGGGTGAACCGACGTGGGGTCTTCCCATGTCTGTGGGAAAGCGCCATAGTTCCAAATATAACCATGGTGCGGGAAACAGTTACGAACGAAGCGAAGTTTGCCCTTCTTGACGTCCTGTTTGATTGGATTGAAAGGCTCTTCTTTCGAGATCTGGCCATAGTTTTCGTGTATTAATGATGAAGATAATTTTGATAAAAACAACAGCAAGAAAGTATGATGATCAGTGATGAATCAAAAATAAAAAATAAAAATAAAGCGAAATACAGCGATCAAGGACACATACCTCGAGTTTAGCATTGGTCCATCTTGGGATCTCGACAATCATGTTCAAAACCGTCTTTTCTGCATTGGCAAAAAGCGGAATATCGTGGAACGGCGAAACAACCTTGCCAGCCGCGTCCTCTGAGCGAAAGACAACATCAGAAGCGGATCAAGCGAAAGACAGGAACTGAAAGGGAAGGTGTATCAATGAGTACCGATGAAGACTCTGTGTTCGAGCGAGTGGGGTGCGCCAATGACCCTAGTTTTGTATTGCGACATTCTACAGTAATCCGCAGTGACCGACCATGAATAGAAGCGGATCGGAAACAGGAAATAACGTTATGCCAGAGCAAGAAACAGGAAAAGAACAAATCAAAAAAACAATCACATTTTTACGCACCTTTTTCTGTGTTGTTTTTTCTCAAAAGTTGAGTTTCCTGTTTCCTCAGTAAACCTTGTTTTGCCCTTCATTTCCCGCATAACTGACACTGATGCTTCTGTGTTTATTATGCTGTTTATTTTAGTTTCTTATTATTATTTTTGGTTTAGTGCTTTTCAAGAAACAACATGCTGTCATTTTTGGCTGTTCATCTCAACCAAATTACTCGATTTGAATCAACACAAGCATAATAATTTTTATTTTCGCAAGCTCAGTGATGGCCCACAAAATTGGCTCGAAATCATAAATTGTTAATAATTTTAGAACAGGACAGTGGGACAAAAATGCGAGTGTTGCAGTTGCATTGTTATTCTGGGTTTTTAACTCCGATTTCACCTGATACCAACCACAAGCCTGTATGTTAAGTAAGATGCAAAAAGTTGAAAGAACAAAATGCATGGTGGAACGCAGAAACTCATCTACTACTATTATTCACTTCAAAATAATATGAACATCAACAGAAAAATAGCTGAATCAGATGAAAATTCCTTTCCTGAAACAGTTTTAGAACCTGAGGAGTCTGAGCTTGGCAGCAGTTTTGACAGTGGTTCTGAGAACAATCTGCACATTGATGCAGACATTAATTCTGGCTCTGAAACCAAGCTTGAAACAGGGGACATTATAGAATGGCAGTCTAAAAGAAAAACCCAGAGAATGGAACGCATTAATGCAATAAACATGGTAGACGGTAGGATAATATACGAAACAACTCACCTCAGACAATTGGATAGAGAAGACATAAAACACTGCTCAAATGGAGACTTTGCCGTGTTCTGATCGGTTTCCCGGTGCTTATTTTTGTCGAAACTCCAACTGGTTTCCGATCGTGAGTGAATTGGGGATGTACACTAATTCCATTAAATTCCGGCTCATGGTCGGAATTCTGCAGAATTGGAGTGTTTCTTCCTGAAAAATTTCCCTATACATTAATCACCGTTTCTGCCGCCGGAGCAGCTCCCAATGTTTTTTACAATTTCTGTGACTTAAGACTTTTATTAAATAGTGTCTAGATGTGAAATAAATCATTATCAAAACTCTTTATCAAGCCTGCGTTTTCTCTCAAATCGGCGTACTCCAACATTGTCATACCGAAATGAAGCTCAATTGGCACATTTCCGCTCAATCTGTTATTATCGAGCCGTAAGCGTCTCATTTGCGTAAGTTTTCCCAGCTCACATGGAATCTCTCCACTTAATTGGTTGTTACAGAGAAATAAATTCACCAATCGTGTCAAGTTTCCAATCTCGCGCGGAATTAAGCCTGTCAATAAATTGCCATACAACACAATATCCCGCAATTCCACTAACAGCCCCAATTCCACCGGTAATGCGCCATCAAGCTGATTTCTCGCTAAATCGAGACATTGCAGATTCACGAGCAGTCCAATTTCACCCGGAATTGACCCCACAAGCCCACGATTAATAATGTGAAGCCCGTTAAAATAATGAAACAATCCAATTTCTGGTGGGAGCCGCATGTTGCTTAGTGTTAGATCGCACCAGCTCAGCGCGCTCCAGCCAGCAGCTTTCAAGACTTTAATAATTTTTTGGGCGCAGATTGAGCGATACGAGGGCGGAAACCGAAAAAATAATTCGTCGAATTCAGTGTTAGAGGCAAAATAATCAGTGTGCGTGCCGACGATGCGGTTGAGGATTACTATTGCGAAATGGGGGATCGAAATAATTTCGGCCCAATATTTTGAGACGCGTTTGAGACGGAATGCCGTTTTTGGGCGGAGCCAGGTTAAAATTATAAACATTATTTCTGACGGAATTGAATTTATGGACACGTATTCCTTACGAGTGTGCGTCTGTACGTGTGGGTTTGTTACTATTGTTTAACGGCATGCAAATGAAAACAATAATTTCCCACTTCAACCAAGTCAATTTTTGAATCATGTTGACGGAGAGGATGAAGAGTAAGTTCGCTAGTCTCGGCTGTAATAATCGCGGTCAAGTTCATTCGGCTTGTTCAACTTGCTTTTCTGTTGTTTTTTGTTCCAGAGACCGAGTTGAGTTAATTTTTTATTAAACCAATCGATCCTTTTTCCTCCCCTCTTTTTTAGTTTATCTATTAAAAATCGGAATTCTTAATATACAAAAATCATTAGCGTATACTTGCAGCCAGTATTTGTGATACTTATTTTCGATTAGAGAATCTGCTGGGCTGCTAGCGAAGTCAAGAAGGCAAGTTATTATCCAAAAACCCAGATAATAGATTGTCCTGGATGAATCAATGCATTCAAGTTGGACAGATTTTTACGAACTGTCCGATAATTGCTTGCAGGCGAACAGCCGCACAGTTCTGGTGAATTTTGAATATCGGATTCGAGGGTTAAATTCAAGTCATGGGCGGTGGCACGAAAGTGTTGCTGTTATGAGTCGCTCTTCAATTTTAGCTTATTGGCTTGAAATTTTTTGTTCCTTCTTTTTGCAGTCAAAAGTTCGTGAGTTGTATCCTTTGGCATCCATCCCCACCTGCTTTCCCATCATAACATAGTGCTATATCGTATTGTATCGCATCTTATCGTATCGTATTGTATTCTTCCCGACAAAGTCTTATCGTATTGTCACCTGCAGTTGAATCAATGGATTAATGGATGTTTCTTGCGAAGATGTAAAGTTTCTCTTCTCGCGTGGAGATTATATTCTACCGTATAGCCCAAATTATATTGAGCATTTAGTCGTCGTTTACGCTTGTCGCCAGTACTTGCCTGTTGTCAATTTATCGACAAATTATCTCGCCTGAAAGAAATACTCTAACCTTGTTGTAAACATAGAATGGGTCACGCCAATAAACCAAGAGGTCTTCATGCCGCTCGCAAGCTTCGCAATCACAGACGTGAAGAGCGCTGGGCCGATAAACAATACAAGAAGCGTGCTCTTGGTACTGCTTTCAAGTCCTCTCCATTTGGAGGCTCTTCTCACGCCAAAGGAATTGTCTTGGAAAAGATGTATGTTTAATAATGTAATATTTTCTTCCTCAAGAATTGTAGATTTAACAACCTATTCTTGAGTAGCGGTGTTGAAGCCAAGCAACCTAACTCTGCCATTCGTAAGTGTATTCGGGCACAGCTGATTAAGAACGGAAAAAAGGTAACCGCTTTCGTGCCAAACGACGGTTGCCTCAATTACATTGAAGAAAACGATGAAGTTTTGATTGCTGGTTTCGGTCGTAAAGGAAAGGCTGTCGGAGATATTCCTGGTGTTCGTTTCAAAGTTGTCAAAGTTTCTGGCGTCTCTCTTCTTGCCTTGTGGAAGGAGAAGAAGGAGAAGCCAAGATCTTAAATAACTCATGTCAGTGTAGTAAAACTTATGTGATTTGGGTTGTTGGTTTGGGTTTCTTTGGGTTTCATTCTCGAGGATTTTTTCGAAGATTCAAAAGTGGTCCAATAAACGAGATTTGATTTACAACTGTTTGCAAAAAGATTGAATCGCCCCATTTTTTTATTTAAAAAAAACCTAAAATCTGCATTCATCCTGAACCCCTTTGGAAAAATTGTCTGGGCCTTACTTGAAAGTAGCAGTGGCAAATAAATTTTTTGTTGACTGCAGCCTTGTTGCTCAACCATTGCACTATTTTCACAGCTTTGGGGCAGTTACTAACCCATTGCAACAATTCAAATTCAATGTATCAATGGATCACTCAGGTTAGTTTATGTTGGTTTTGCACATCAAGGGGAAACTTATAAAGCATAGGAGATCAGATATTAGAAGGTAGAATTTATCTTCTTGTAAGATTATGTTTTACAGCTTTTTTTCAAAAATAATAAGCCAGTCAAAATAAATGGAATTTTTTGATTTTTGACTTTGACAAATACTAGAGAGAAATATTGGTGGAGATAATGGTGGAGATACTGGTAGATACTTCTTAATTGCTAATGAGTCCACAACATTTTGAAAGGTATATAATATGACAACATTTTATTCATAATAGAATCACAATAAATGAATGAATATTCAAGTAGCTCAAACATTGAACTGTATCAAGTGACTGAAAATTTCGGTGAAATATGCTCAAACTTGAAATATTTAAAAAACTAAAAAATTGAGGGACTAGACAGGTTTTGAAGACAAATTGCATTTTTTGCAGTATCTAAAGATTACAAAGAGCCAGCTCAAATTGCATATCCTTCCAGTTGTTCTCACTATCTCTAGCTGGAAGTTGCAAAAAACCCTGTGGGAAAAACTCTGCCAGTTCTTCATCTATTCTCTCTCATTGTTTCTCCATGTTTCTCTGTATCACTAGCACACAGTATTTTAGTAGGATCACTAAAATTGCTAAGGGTTGTGATATAGTCACCATTTATTTTGTTATGTGGGTCTTGTGCTTGTTGGCTTCTTTTACAGTCCCTTCCCATTTCCACTTCCCATTTGTTTCTTTTGTGAAGTTGTCTTGCACTACTCTTGCCAGTTTTGAGGTTTGTCCTGAAGTGCTTGCTGTGGTTGGTCTCTCTGGGCTGTGCTTTGAACAGTTTGTTTGATTTATTTGGTTTTGCAGGGAGTGTACTTCAAACCCTTGTATGTTGCAGAGCATCTCTCACTTTTTTACCTAGTTTACTACATAAGCCATGCTCTTATGTAGGATGATCCAGGAGAGTGTGTGTTTCCAGGCATTTGAACATTATAGTAAGTGGAGTGGGTCTCGTACTATTAACTAGTGAACATACCAGATTCTTCTCAATAATTCTTTCTCTGTTGATTCTGTTGGTACCTCTGCAATAGTTTGTCACAGTAAGAACAACAGGTCAGTTGAAACAGCATTATTTTAATCTTTTCATAAAGATTGTTTGCTTGTATCAACTGCACATACATAAAGCTATTTTTATAATTTAACTTCATTGAAATAAACTAAGAAAAACAATTTATTTCTTTTATTTGAGAAGAAACAAATAAACCTTAATTAATGAAGAAAGATTTATTTTGCAACACTTGTTTTGCAATACACATCTGTCACCACAGAGTTGCATATGCTTCAACACTTTGTGTCCATAATTATTGCTGCCTGAACTCCATGTTCTTAGCATTTTTCTATCATTATCATACCAGGTTTCAAGCCATGCTTAGAATTTTTCTATGCTGCTTCCTTCAACTGTTCCTTATTTTTTTTCTTCCTTTGTTTTGTTGTCATTTGTAGTTGTGTTTTTTGTTTGTTCTTGCCTTTATTTTCCTGCTTTCTTTTTCTTTTCCTCCTCTTCTTTCTGTGCTGCTTCATCATTATTTGAACTTTTTCCTCACAAAGGTTTTGTGCTGCATAGGTGCTCATTGGATTCAGGTACATTGTCATTACAGTATCTGCAGTTTCCATCCTGTATAGTGTTGGCTTTTTTCTTGCCATAATGACTTGTCTTCACAGTTGTTGTGCATTTTTTCAACATAGTTTTTGAAATTGTTTGAGTGATTTCCTGATGTTTGCCAAGATTGGATTTAATTCTATGTTGCATGATAGTGAATGTTAATCCAAAGTTGATTTCTTTCTATTGTTCTCTGATGTGTTTGTTTGAGGAGTGAAGTATACTTTATGTGTTCATGCACATTTAGACTGTGCTTAGATTCTTCTTAAGTTGTCTTTCTATGCCTCTTCCTGATATTTTTGGACAAAATTTGATGAGTGATTGTGCCTCTGTTTTTATTGCTGCCAAGCCTTCTTGGTATCCCAGCTTTGCCAAGAAGCCTGCCTTTTTATTTCTTTGATCCCCAGAGTGTTTCTTGACTTTTGTGAGTATTGCTGTAGGTCCAGGCTTGCTTCTTGCTATTTTATAGTTTACTGCTGTACCATAGGCATCCTCACTTTTCCATCTCTTGGTTTCATATTCTACTTTTGTTTGTTTTTTGTTGTACTCATTTATGACAATTGTCAATAAAAATTTCTGTTTCTCCTCCTGTGAAAAATGCTACTTGAGCAGCAATTTGTTTTGCTTTTGTTGATGAGGCCCAAACATTTGTTTTGAAACTTATGATTTTTTCTTTGTTTTGTCCCTCTAGTGATTATTACACCCCTAGCCAGACTTGAATGTATGCCATTTTTGGTAATGCATGAGCCATCTTTGGTAATGCATGAGCCATCACTGTATATTTAGTCTTGTTATTTGTGTTGTTTGTCCTTTTATTGTGAGAATTTTTACTGGTGCATTAACAAAGATTGCAGCATGCATTCTATTGTCCTCTCTCATTTCTTCTGTTGTGTCTTTTGCCTCTTTGTGCACAGAGTTGAAGTCTATCTGTGATGATTTTATTACTTGATAATCTTCTTCCAGGTTCATGTTTACATTGTTTCCTGATTCTATGCTGTGTTCTTAGTTATTTCTTTCAAACTACAAAACTGTTCTTCTTTTTCCTTTCTCAATTGGTCTGAGAATTTCATATATTCTTCTTTGCATTGTGTTGTATTTAACTCTCTTGCTCTGCTTTGTTTGATCCTCAATTTTTCAGGCAGTGGTTATTCTGTATACAAAATCTTCTATATTTCCTGCATCAAAAGCAACCTGCCCTAGTTCCCTTTTTTTACATGTTTTTTGTCTTACAAATCATTTTTGCAAAAATTATTAAAACTATGAAATGTGTAAATAATTATGTGTTATCAACAGCTGGTCAGGTATTGTTGGTAACACATTACATAATTGTTATTTATTACATTCAGTTGTTTTATTTTATTAACTTGTCATTGTTGTTAGTTTTTCAATATGTTGCTAAATACTTTATTGTAAAAACTATAGCACAATGTTGGGATTTTTCTGCTTATTTTATTATGATACAGTTCAATCACAAATAAATGGAGATTGAGGAGAGTGAGGCTGTGAAAGCTACAAAAAGAGGGGTGAAAGTGGCTGCTGAGGACCTTGATTCCAAAATTTGCAATGCCACAGTCAAAATGCTGTCTGAAAAGCAAAACTATAAGTGCAAAAATGAGTCAAGTAATTCAAGCAATGATGTTAGCAATGATCAAGAGGATTTGCTGAAAAAATGCTGAGCTGCAGATTTGTTTGCATAACTGGCAGAAGTGCTCAAGAAAGCCACATAAGTCAATTCAAAAATGGTATCTGCAACAATTGCAGCAGTAGCAGATGAGTCAAAAAATCAGGCATGTTAATTGGAAGAGTGCAGACTAAGACTGGAGGAGGCTAGGTTTGAAATTGAATGTGCCAAGCTTGAAAGTAACATGCTGAGCATGAAAAAATGCAGTTTGAATATAACCAAAACATAAAATTGATTTAATTAATGATGAATAAGTGGGCAAAAACATAAATAATCTGAATTTTTTAAATGAATATTTATCTATTTAATTGAGATCAATTTTATTTATTTAATTAATTAATTGCAGTCCATAAGTATTCTTTATTCATTATTGTTTCCGTTAATTCATCATCAGAGTTTCATCATTTGATGGGAGTGGTAGAGTATACAGATAATTGTGTAAGGATGGTGGGCGGCAGAACATCAAAAAAATCTGAAATTTGATTCTTGCCATGTAAACATATTTGACATTAATATAGCCATCTTGAAATACGCAGCAATTGGCTGCAACCACAGTCTTTGATTCTTGGGAAAGTCAACAAAGGCCCAGTACTTGATCACATAGGCAAAACCCCACTCTATTGAAATGCAAACTTTACTCATTGAGTTGTTAAATTCTTGTTCAGTGTCAGACAAGCAAGCTCCTAAAAATATTGTTGAACACAGCAAAAAAAAAAAAAACCAAAAACCTTTGATAAATGAGACCATGCACCCCATAAGCAAGGTTGCCAAACACTGCAAATTGGCAATTTCCAATTTTTATTGTGTCTGGAAAAAGTTTCAGTAGACAACTTTGGTGTAAAAAATGGTTTAGGGCCATGTAGGTGTGCAATAATTCCATCAGGACAGGCAAGTGACTGAAATTTCAGTGCATGCTTGCATTTGTGGCCATTGAATGCCTGCTTCTGAGCACCTAGAGTTGGTCATGCAATTTGATGCACTGTTCCATCACTAAAAGCACCAACATTTTGAAGTACCACTCCCTTTGCATAGACTGCAGCTGCAAATTCATGTAGCTTCTGTTCATTCAAGCATGAGGTATTCCAGTTCAATAAATACCCAAACTTTTTGTAGACATGATTAAAGGACATAGTTGAATAGAGATGACAGGGCAGGGTAGCTTCATCCAAACATTGGAACCAAGTGGCCAAGCCAATTTGGGTATATGAGGGATTGAAGAAAGATGACCAGTGCTTCCAAATTGAATGTCTTGTACTTGTCTTTGGTAATAATGAATGGCAGCTCAAGTTCAAAAACCACTTGAGTGAGTTCTGACTTGTTGAATCTGTAATTAAACTTGCTTGTAATAATTATTTATTTTCAAAGTTGCTTTGTTGTGTCAGGACAATCAAATGCATTGTGTTTTGTAACAAGTAAAAAATTATGTTTTTGTTTCTTTTGATTACAGTACAGGCATAAGATTACAGATACAATTACATCATTTACTATTATGAATAATGTGTTAAACAATACTATTATACCACTTTGATCTGTTCCCCATTGATGAAGTTCTGGCTTAGGCAGTTCTGTAAATGTGATTTATTGTTTTTGCGTATTTAGGTTATACAAGAAAACAAAACATCATTGTCATTTCTTCATTCTTTGTGAATGAAGTAATTTAAATAATGACTTTATGACTTTATTATTAGTTTGTGTTTTTTGTCAGTAATAAACCAAAAATGTGAAAGTTAAGTTATTATGCCTGGAGAATTAACTTATCATTTCTTTATGTGTATTGGAATAAAATTGTATTGTGGTTTATTTTGGGTTTTATCTCATGTAATCCACCGCAGAGCAATGCAGATTTCAACAAATTTGAGTTGCAGAAGGTGCTAATGTGGTAGTACAGCTTTCACATTAGGAGCTGTTGCTTCTGCCATTTTTTGGATACAAACAAAGGAAGAAAAAAAAAACAAAAAAAAACAGGTAGTCAGATTTGCCCATTTTCATACCTGACCAGGTCAAGTAACCAGGTTTATCTGGTCAGACACCAAATGCAGGTTGAGAATCTCCACTCCTAAAAACAATTACTAGTGCCGGATCAAAACACCTTAAATCTTTCAGGGAACAGTTCCAAGAAACAACCATGTTTACAAAGTTGATGAAAGAAAAATTAATTCCATACTCTCCTTACTTTGGTACAGAAGAAGTTGTTGAAATAAATGTACTTGCTCATTTACTCAAAATTGAATGTCCCCAGCCCAAATATTAATCAATTGTTAAAGAAAAGAATCAATCAACTTGAACAAACCATCAGCACAATTATGATCAAATAAGAACAATACAATGAAGAAGACACCCACAATTTTTGACAAAATTACACAAACTAATTCTGTACCAAAATTTTCCAACTTTTAGTGTTTTTATTCCTGCTACTGTTATACATCTGTTTGATTGCACTGAATCATTGAAAACACTTTTTATAACAATAAGTAATTTTAAT
>JADGJH010000749.1:0-14767 GCA_027596945.1 Physocladia obscura
TATTTTTTTTAACTTTTTTTTTTTTTTTTTTTTTCAGTATCAAGACTTTGACTCTTTCGATTCAAGACATTTCGTCGCGTATATCTATTGAGAAAAACTTGGCGCTTCATAATGCTTCTCAAAAGATCGCATTCGGTATTCCGTTAAAAAAAGAAAAATTCCTGTCTCACTTGAAATCTAAGAATATTAATTTTTTTGCAGAACTGCAACAACTCGCTTCTACAATCCAAAATACCAGCGTCCTTGAAACAGTCATTGAAATCGTCGACAAATTACCAGAAGGCGTTGTACCGGGAATAGAGAACACGATTGAAAGCGAGCAAAGAGTAGAGCTTGTCAACAGTTTACCGGACGGCGTTGTCGTTGGCGTCGAACGCGCCATTGAAGTTGTTGAAACTGTGGAGTTTGTTGACAGTCTTCCAGAAGATGTGTCTGTCGGCATTGAGCAAACAGTTCAAATCGACGAAACAATGGAATTTGTGGATAATTTACCACATGATGTTACTGTTGGAGTCGAAAGTGTAGTTGAAATTGCGGAAAGTGTCGAGTTTATGGATAGTCTTCCTGTAGATGTCATTGTTGGAATGAAGCACAATTTTCAAATTGAAGAGACAGTTGAGTTTGTAGGCAGCTTACCTGATGGTGTCATTGCCGGTATTGAAAGCGTTGTTGAAATTGTTGAAACTGTTGAGTTTGTGGACAGCCTTCCAGAGGGTGTATCTGTTGGCATTGAGCAAGCAGTTCAAATTGAGGAAACAGTGGAACTTGTGGGCAGTTTACCAGATGGTATCATTGCTGGTGTTGAAAGTATTGTTGAAATCGTTGAAACGGTTGAGTTGGTGGATAGCCTTCCAGAAGGCGTTGTTCCTGGTATTAAGCAAATAGTTCAAATCGATGAAACAGTGGAGCTTGTAGATAGCTTGCCTGATGGCGTCATTGTTAGTGTTGAAATCGTCGTTGACATTGTCGAAACTGTTGAGCTTGTGGACAGTCTTCCAGAATGCGTTTCTGCTGGTATCGAGCAAACAATTCAAATCGAGGAAACAGAGGAACTTGTGGATAGTTTACCAGATGGTGTCACTGCTGGGGTCGAAAACGTTGTTGAAATTGTCGAAACTGTTGAGTTGGTGCAGAGTCTTCCAGATGGTGTTGTCGTTGGAATCAAAGACACTGCTGAAATTGTGGAAGTCGTGGAGTTTGTGCACAATTTACCAAACGGCACTATTGCTGGTGTCGAAAATGTTGTTCAAGTTGTTGAATCTCATGATTTTGTAAACAATCTTCCTGAAAATTTCATTGCTGACGTCGAGAACACTATTCAAATTGAAAGGACATTAGAGCTTGTGAGTAGCTTGCCAGATGGTGTTGTTGCTGGTGTCGAAAGTATTTTAGAAACTCTTGAAACTGTGGAATTTGTGGGCAGTATACCGGAGGATATTTTTGTTGGCATAGAGAACATTGATGATATTGTTGAAACGATCGAACTTGTTGACAGTTTACCTGATGGTATTATAGTTGGTATCGAAAACATCGTTGAAATTATTGAAACTGTGGATTTTGTTGATAGTCTGCCAGAAGACTTTGCCATTGGTATTGAGAAAATTGTTCAAATCGATGAAACCGTGGAGCTGGTTAGCAGCTTGCCGGATGGCGTTATTGCAGGTGTTGAACATGTTGAGGAAATTGTCGAAACTGTGGAGTTGGTAGACAGTCTTCTGGAAGGTTTTGTTGTTGGAATCGAGGAAACTATTGAAATCAAAGAAACTGTGGAGCTTGTGAACAGCTTGCCAGAGGGTGTTGCTGCTGGTGCACAAAATGTTGTTCAGATTGTTGAAATAGTTGACTTGGTGGACAATTTACCTGATGGCGTTTTTGTCAAAATTGAGGATACTGTCGAGGTTGAAGCTGTCGAAACGATTGAAAACAGGACAGATTTCCCAGAAGATATTGATGATTTTGCTATCGGAGAAGAAACCATCGAAGTAGACGAGGAAATAATCGAAATCGTGGATAGTTTGCCAGACAGCGTTATCCTTGGCGTGAAAGGCGTGGTTGTTACGTCTGAAACATTTGACATTTTACCCGCAAGTAAAACTTTCAAAGGACCTGCCGCGATCGTAAACTTCTCAGTTGATGCCACCACAGTTCAAACTATTGAAGCCACTGAATTTGTCGATAAATTGTCTCGCAATTTTATTGCTGGCGTTGATAATGCCAAATATACCAAGGATATTGTTGAAAAATTAATCAATAATGAAGAATTTGACACTCGGGAAAATCTGCTGGAAGAAAATGCCATTAAGTCCATCAAATTGTTTTCAGAGAAAATTGAAGATGTTGAAACAATTTTCGCCATTAAAGAAACATCCGAAATTGTTGATATTTTGCCATCGGGCGTTATCCCTGGAGTTGAAAGGATACAAACAGCTGAAACAGTTCAATATGTTGAAAGTGTTCTGGTTGATGAAATCGATGATCCCGAAAGTACAATCACTGTTGTTAATAGGGTGGAATTTGTGAACAATATGCCAGAAACTTATGCCAGTGTTCTTGAAACTGTTGAAACTGTTGAAATTGTTGAAATTGTGCGTGATTTACCAAAAGATTTTGTTGGCGATGATACAACAGTTGTGCAATTAGAACTTACAGAGTCTTCGGAACTTGTGGATGAATTGCCGACAGGAGAAGCTGCCGGAATCGAAAATATTATTGAAGTAATAGAAACTGTAGAAGTTGTGGACAGTTTATCGGACAGTTTTATCGAAGGAGAAGTTTATTTGACTGAAATTCGCGAAACAGTACATATTGTGGATTCTTTGCCAGCCGCTGTTACCGTTGATCTTGCTGATCAGTCTTTTGAAGTCCTTGTTATAGAACAAACAGTGGATTTTATGGATACTTTGCCTTCAGGAGTTATTATTGGCGTTGAGAATACCGAAAAAATGATTACTATTGTGGATAGCTTTGCAGTTGGATCTAATGTCGCGGCCAATGAGGTCTTCAATGTAATTCCTGATAATTCGAACGTGTCAGTGTTTGAAGCGATAAACATTGTTCAGAACGTGGATCTTGCACAAGTTGCCGCAGTCCCTAATGTTGTGACTGAAAAATGTTTGCTTTCTTGTTTTTTTCTTGCTTATAATTTTACTTTTCACTGACATCAAATTTTCAGCTGATGCTTTTCAAGAATCAACGACAGAAACAATTGTTTCCCGCCTTCCGTTCGAATTTGAGGATGGAGTTGACGAAGTTTTTATTGAAGAAACTGTTATAGTTGAAGACATTGAATGTGATGGAACTTTAATTGGAACCACATATACCCTCGAAGAAACTGTTCTAATTAAAGAAGAATATATCTTTGACACGGAAAACCTTGTAATCTCAATTGGTGTGTTCTATTATTTTTTATGTAACATCGATTAATCAATATTACAGAAGAATCAACCACTGTTGAACAAAGTATTGTCGAATTTGATGAAAGTTTGATCAATAAAGAGACTGTGACTGTTATTGAATCGACAGGCACTGACATATCAGTAGCTCTTGAAAATATCATTGAAGAATTCACTGGTATGTTTCAATATCCCAATCAATTGTGCAAGAAATTTGACTGAGTATTAAAATGTAAAAACTATCAAAGAAACGACAGTTGAAACTAGCATCACTGAAGATACTGCTGTCGAGATTATCTCTGGTAAAATTCTTGGTTTCAAATATTTACAAATTTTTTGCTAAGACTTGCGAATAAAATTAGCTGAACGCGAGGTTGTTCCTAGCGAAATTCCAGGAGAGATTGTGGAAGAGCAAATCGCTCAAACCAAAGTTGACCCGTTCACGTACTTAGAGCAAGTTAAGTTGGCATTCAAGGATGATGAAGAAGCTTATGAAAACTTTATGGATACCCTGAGTGACCTTAAGAATCAAAGGTTTGTCGGCATTAAAAAAATTATAGTAAGTGTGCTAATTTTAAAAACAGAATTGGAACAGTGGAAGTTATTTATTGCGTTATTTCCGCGTTCTTCGAGAATCCGTCTCTCGTTTTAAACTTTAATGTTTTTTTGCCATCTGGGTATCGTATTGAGTTGACCGATGATGCTGAAGACCCTTTTTTGGTGGTTACCCCGCGAAAACACTCTGTTGTTTCGAGTACATACCAAACTTTCAATGACCAAGACAGTATTTCTGCACGGATTCAATTTTCTGGTGATCGTGAAGCTGTTGCTAATTTGGTCGCTTTACCAAGTAAAAATATTTCTCGAACCAGTCTTATTGATGCGGTGTCGTACTTAGATCGAATTAAATTGGCGTTTGCTGACGATGAAGATTCTTATGATAAATTTTTGGACACCTTGAGTGATCTAAAGCATAACAGGTTTAAAACAACCTCTTTTGTCTTTGGAAAAGTATGTTTATTGATTTTTATTTCATAGAATTGGGGCACGGGAGGTTATTTACCGAGTCTTGGCAATTTTATTCGAACATCCATCATTGGCTGTTGATTTCAACATGTTTTTGCCGAATGGGTATCGCATTGACCTAACTGATGATTTAGAAGATCCGTTTTTTGTTTACACTCCCAACCGTACGAATTCAATTATCTCGACCGTTACATCAAAGGAATTCGGCGTATTTGCCGAAAACTCCATAGACGTCACTTCTGCTGTCGACGAAAGTGAAATCTCCAGCCCTCGCCATAGTGTAATTGATGCACTTGGATACTTGAACCGTGTCAAGTTAGTATATTCAAGCGATTTAGAAGCGTATGACAGGTTTATGGACACATTGAGCGACTTCAAAAGCCACAGGTTTCTATCCTCCTTTTATTCGTGTCATCATTTTTGACAAATTTTTCAGAATCGGAACTGTTGAGGTCATTTACCGCGTGATTTCTGCCTTCTTCGAAAATCCTTCTTTGGTCTTGGACTTCAATATCTTTTTGCCAAATGGCTATCGTATTGAATGGACAGATGATGCCGAGGATCCATTCTTTGTAATTACACCTCAAAACAACGTCAGCTCAATTATGTCTGACGTCGCTTCTCAAAGTATAAATATTTTGCAACAAGATGGTGATGAATACTACGTTTTTAGTCCTGTTGGTACATTTGAAGCCGAGAGTGACATGTCTTATGATGTAACAGCAAAAAGTTCAAGTGTAATCGATGCTGTTGGTTATTTAGATAAAATTAAATCGGTATTTGTCAATGATTCTGAATTATATGACGGATTTGTTGATACTATGAGCGATTTACAACATCAAAGGTAGTGTGAGAAATTTTTTTCAAACTGTAGCTGATATTTTTCTGAATAGAATCGGTGTAATCGAAGTAATTTATCGCGTATTAACGGTGTTTTTTGACCAACCGTCGCTGGCTCTTGATTTTAACATGTTCCTACCACCTGGTTATCGAATTGAGTTGACAAATAACCCCCAGGATCCTTTCCTGGTTTACACGCCCCACCGCAAAAATTCGTTGATTTCCACCGTCACTTCAAGAGGATTAGATATTGTTCTTAATGAAAACTATACAGTTGCTTCCAAAAGCCTTGCCGGAACAAAAAGTAATGATGTTGGCTCTGCTTTTGACGATATACCCAGTCAAAGTGTTGAAATTGTGTCTGAACTTCCATTCAAGATTTCTGGATCAGTGGTTGAAGTTGTTATTGAAGAAACTGTCGCGGTTGAAACAGTTGATACTCAAGTCGAATTATCTGGTACTGTTGTTGAAATGGTGGAAGAACACATTATTGAAGAGACGCAGGTGATAGAAAAAAATGGTTTGTAGTGGTAAATTTTTCGTGTTGATTTTGCTTTGCTAAAATTTAACCAAAATGCCGGTTTCCTTAAAGACAATGCTTCAATCACAACTGATGCCGTTGCCGCATCTATTATAGAAGGTTTATCTATGGATATCAATGATGAACGAAGCGAATTTTCAGTCCAAACCCGTGGATCACGTTTAAGTGTTATGGATGCACTTGCTTATTTAGACAAAGTGAAATCTGTTTTTTCAAAACAGCCAGAAGTATATGATAAATTTTTGGATACAATGAGTGAATTCAAGTTGCGGAGGTTTGTGTGTTTGTTTTGTTTTGTGGTTTTTTTTTTTTTTTTTATTTTCCTGTTTTTTGACAAGAAAATAACAGAATCTCAACTGTGGATGTTATTCACCGAATTTTAAATACATTTTTCGAGCACCATTCGCTCATTCTAGAGTTTAATATGTTCTTGCCTCCCGGCTATTATATTCAGCAGTCAGGAAGTTCCAATGAGTTTTTCATCCGGACTCCACATGGTAGAACGAATTCAATCATCTCAGATATTACCTCCCGAGATTTTGGCGCATCAGCAGTACAATCAACATACGGTGACGAAGGTGGCAGAGTTGTGCCTTCAGAAGATGATCTTGAATACTTTGAAATTGGTGAAGTGAGTATTTCCAAAACAAATATATAGTGTCTTTTTGTTTACTTAAGCTAATAAAAATGCCAGGTTGTCGTTTCATCGTCCGAGTCTCCACATCGAGAGAAATTTTCAGAATTCACAAAAATCTGGAATTCGCAACAAATTCCGTCAGATTCAGTGAAAATCAACATTGCCACGTTTGTTGCCGCCGGATTTTTTTCAAAGTCAAGTTCATCGAGAACACTTTTGTTGTCAAGCCCTGGCCCTGTTGGTGTGTGCTTATATCAATAATTTCTTTCGCGTGAAATCACTAACAGATATAACAGGTAGAAAAGGAAGTCGACTTTTGGAGTATATTTCTGACTCTTCATCTAGATTTAATGGCAATGGGAATGTTTTGCTTTTGGCAGGAGCTCCAGGTTAGTTCGATTCTTGAAAAAATATTATTTTTACTTTTTTTTTTTTTTTTGTAAGGCTCTGGAAAAACAACGCTGTGTCAACTTCTTGCAGAGTCTCTAGAATTAGTACCTTATCGAGTTAACATGGCAGACATCAAGCATACTTCCAACATTCTTGGAGATCCAAAAAATCATACTGCAAGCATCTTTGCGAAAATTGCGTCATCAACATCGGCAGGATCAATGATCCTCTTTGACGATTTTGATAAACTTGAAGATCCAACCGGAGAAATCGCGGCGACTTTATTGAAAATTTTATCCTCGCCAGAACCAGTTTTTATGGACGAGTATATTGGGGTTCAAATCGATTTGTTCTCCACGTTGTTTGTCATTACAACTACGAATGCTGCATCTCTTCCAAATTCTTTCACAGGTTTAAGCAAAGTGACTACTATTGAGATTCCGGAAGCTACATTGCCAGAGAAAGTGGAGATTGGATTTTTTGCAATTGTTCCCGAGCTTTTAGAACAATATAGTTTGGTTTCTTCAAATGCACAGGGTAACATTGATATTCGCAAATCTGCAATTTCCACACTTGTTTATAAGTTTATGCCCGCTGCAAACTTGACTGCTCTGGAGAAGGAAATTAGATGGATTATTTCGCAGATTTGCGAGCGTGTGTTGCAAGATGAAGAGCTCGTGCTGGTTGTTGATGATTCTAATGTTCAAGAATTTATGCATTCTGAAGGTAAGGTGGTGAATGAAATTGAAGATTCTGAAGTGTGGGACAGTGTTGGGCTTGGGACATGTGTTTGGATTGGCACTGCTGGCGAACTCTTTTCAGTTGATACTATGGTTACTGAAGCAGATGGTGAAAGAGCTTTTGTATCGAACCATGCAGATTCCTCTGAGATACATGTTGGTGTTACATTTGCGAAACGTTTTTTGAAATTGACCAGGACGGCTATTTATGAACAAAATGCTGTTGGACAAAGCCGTGTGTTTGTTGAGACAGCTGGTCTCGCGGAAGATGGTAATAATAATTTTTTTTTTAAAAGTTCTTTAGGGCCGTTTTAAATTTAGTTATTTTAATTTTTTTTATTAGGAACTCTGCAAGCAGCGACTGCTTTTGCTGTTGTGGCAAATGTTCTTCAATTTGCGATTCCAAATAGAACTGCGTTGTTGTGTTCCCTGAAGTTAACAGGGGCAATTGTTTCTGGAAACAAGGCATCTCTTGCTACTCGAATTGTAAAGGCATGCCAGCATGGAGCGAAAACTGTTATTCTTGCTAATTCAGCGAAAGATGTTTGGATAAGTGTGCCGGTCGAAATTGTTCGAGGAGTTGCGCCAATTTTTGTAAAGACGTTTAGTGAGCTTATTGCTGCATTCGCGGGTGATGAATAAATTTGAAAGTGAGGTACAATAGAGACCAAGACGGTGTTAATAAAAAAACAAATCTGATTGAATCAGTTTTGGTCTTCTTTTTTTTTTGCTCTTTTTTCTTGTCTTCACAGAATCTGGCATGTGATCGAATTTGCACTTTTTGCTTCCATTTTTTATTGTGCTAAAAAAACACTTACACACAAATATGGCTGGTGCGTTCTCACCTTTGCTGGCACAGCGATAGCGATGATAGAGTAATACTTGGCAGGCTTGCAACTTCCGCTGAGCGACTGCAGTTTTGCGTAGACCTTTGCCTGGCTGGGACAACTGACAGTAGTTGCCAAGTCGGCATCATCGGAGCTGCGTTCCTTGTCCGGCTAATCGATGTTTATGATCAACTCTGTTGAGGCAAGAACATTATGACGTTATCATCTGCAAGTTTACCCCTGTTTCTCTGCCTGTTTCCTCACTACTTTTGTTTTTGCGATTTTCACTTTTTCTGACGTTTTTTTGTACACTCTGATAACTGATTTTTCGATTATAATTACAGGAGACGCTGTTAACGGAGCTAAACTTTTCAAAACTCGTTGTGCTCAGTGTCACGTTGTTGAGGCGGTGAGTTTCCTTCTTCGTTTATGCTTCTTTCTGCCTATGTTAACGTTATGGTTTAACTATTCTCATCATCGAGCACCCGCGCATATCTATTCACACTCACTCACTCACATATATGTTCGATGTTACTAACAGGGACAACCACATAAAGTTGGGCCAAATTTGAACGGACTTTTCGGTAGGAAATCTGGATCCACGGCTGGATACTCTTATTCTGACGCCATGAAAACCAAGACTGTTACATGGACCGAGGAACAGCTTTTTGTCTACCTGGAGAACCCAAAGAAGTTTGTGCCAGGAACGAAGATGGTCTTCGCCGGATTCAAAAAGGAATCCGACAGAAACGATATTATTGCGTATCTGAAGGACGCAACCAAGTAAACACTCATGATTTAGGCATTTATTCGAGAATAAAACGAGATAGTACTACAAATCTTTGAAATGTTTTTTTTTTATTTGAAAAAAGAACGGAAACAAATGTAAGTCCGCTGGAATCGAGAGTTATTCATTGATCCAAAATGGTTGGCCTCTTGCACACAAAAACTACAGGTCTGACGATTGCGTAAAGGTGAAAAGTTGGTGTTTGATGATTCAGTTCAATTAAAACGAATACGAAATTTCAAATCTTATTCGGGAACGATAACAGCTCATTAGCTCCGACGGTTTTGAGTTTATTATTGATCGCAAATGCGCTATGGCTTCTGGAACCATTAAGAATATGCTAAGTAGTCCAGGCCAGTTTACAGAGGCGCAACAAAATGAAGTCACGTTTCGCGATATCAAGTAAATATTCGCTTATCCACAGATTAAAAGGAAAACTAAATTAAAAAAATGATCTTAAGGGCCATTGTCCTCGAAAAAGTATGCAAATATTTGTATTACAAAGTACGGTACACAAATACCCGTGAGGAAATTCCCGAGTTTCAGATTGACGTGGAATATGCACTGGAGTTGTTGATGGCTGCTGATTTTCTTGACTGCTGAGCATTCTCTGCGAATACAATTAATTTGACAAGTTTTATTATTTATTTTGCATTCAGTTCAAATGTTCGAATTATTTTTTTTAAGCCGAGAAACATCATTTGCTTCTCATCAAAAGAAAAATTCAGAGATTTTAGCGCATTAATAAATATAGTTTTTGTTCAGAATTCAAAAATATAAGAAAATTCCACGTTCTGTCACCATAAGCCAAATCTCAGCAGACATCAAACTTTCAATTGTGAAGAACTAAAGAGTGTATCTATTTGATTCTTCTTTGCTGTTATATGTTATAATAATGTTATATTTAGTGCATTAAGGTGAAATGAAGCTGATTTTATTTGCATGATAATAAAATATTAGGAAATGAGAGTGGGAGATAACAAACTACATATTGTGTTTGATAGAACAAACTAACAATCTTTCTGAACCAATGCCATTCATAGTGATCAATATTAGAACACCTTCTGATCCAGCTTCCACATCAACTGAAATAGTGGCAACCATTCATTTTTTGTGTACAATAAATAAAACTTTCATTGAAGATTTGGAATTCAAGTTCTAATCATCACTGAGAGGCCTTAACAACTGAAAGAGGCCATCTACAGTAATAACTACACTGAAATAATGTGTAAAGATAATAAAGTACACAAGAAGCATCATGCAGAATATTTTTGTTGGTTTTCAGCTGCCTTATTAAACAACTTTTTTTATTGTTGAGTCATGTAATATTTATGTATATTGACTCTCTCACAACTTGATATACATACATGAGACCTCAGCTTGTGTAGATAATGAGGGTAGCATTGTAACAATAAAAGGGATGAAGAAAGTTGTGACTTTTGCCAAAGAACCTATTGGTATAACAGTTTAAGCAACTGTAGTGATACTCAGCACAACTTTCCACAATTGGCTCTAAATATAGAACTATTTTTATTACTCATTCACAATTGATACTAGGAGATGTTGAAAGTTCAGGAATAGCTTTTTATTAATTGTATGTGCTTGCAACAACTTGTTATATGTTTCACAAGTGATGGATTGATAGGCAAGGTTTTCTAAGTGCACCAACTTTGAAAATTTGCATAGAAAAAATGGAAAAATTGGTGCAACTTATTTGTCCCTTACCTAATATTGATTGAAGACACAACTGGTATCACTAGAAATAAATAATAGAGCATTTGACTTTTAGCTAAGATACCAGGGGACCAATCAAGCCAAGATGCCACCAAGACACAGAAAAATGGATAACAAATCAATAAAATCTATTATCTCTAAAACTTCTTGTTACACATGGCAAATCAACAGTGATCACTGTATGTAGCCTCTTTCAGTTGTTAGGGCCTCTCAGTTATGATTAGAATCAAATTTTTAATGAAAGTTTTGTATTTCAATTCTTATTTATTGTACACAAAAAATGAATGGATTAATTATATTTAGCAGTGAATTATTTCAGACTGCTGCAACTTGTCATAGAATTTCAAGAAAACTTTCATTATTTATTAAGAATCAATGTTAATGAGTTCAAACTGATAGATTTCTACAATATTGATATTAAAACCTGCTGCTGCATCAAATTTCCCTGCTGTATACCCAATTTCCAAAATAATCCACGGATAGAATATTTCATAAAATCTTCCAAGAATGTGTTAAAATAAAAATAAAAATTTTTGTGGATTGTTACCATATTTGCAAACAGCCCATTTCTTCACAATGGCAAAGAAAATTTTAATTGGATTGAAAAATGGGCAATATTCTGGAAGAAACAAAGGAATTAATTCAACAAATCACAGAAAATATACAATGGATGGGTTGTAGTATATGTAAGCACCATCCATAAGCCAAACAGAATGCAGGCCAGGGTATCGCTTAACAATTTCTTTTGATTCTGTTGCACACAAGGTGCAATAGTCCAGAAACTTGAGCTGGTTGAATGTTCCTGTTATAAATAGATTGCTAATCTAATTTTTCTTAAGCCTTCTATTACTTTCAAGAACCTAAAACAATTCAAGAAATTTCCAACTGTTTTCCAACCATTTTTCTTTCTAAGTGTCTTTTATTCTTTTTTTTTTTCTTTTCCTTTCTACTTCAAAAACTACTTAAACCCAACTTCTTTTTTTACATTATTATCAGTCTTATCAAATAAAACACAACCTTTATTAAGTATTATAGGCGGTTGATAAAAGCAAACAATCTTTATGAAAAGATTAAACTAATGCTGTTGTGTGTTAAGGAAATTGGATGAAAATTGTGATTGTTCCATTTTATTGGATGAAGGATTTTTGACCATGGGCATTGCTAATAGAGAAAAAGAGAATTCACCTGAAAATTTTTAATAAATACAATCATAGCATAGATTGCAACAGTATTTTTCCTTAATAATTGTGTTAGAACTCAATAAAAACATTAAAAATGTAGAAAAAACAAATTTTTTGTCTTTGACAAAAGACAGTTGCAAGATACTATGGAGGCATCCACAGTCTCTTGTACCAACAGATTTGAATATGCTGATGGCCACAGCACATGTATTCACTGTTTGCACAGTTAACTTTAGTTTATTAATAAAGATATTAAGCTATTTATTAACTAAACAGAACAGTGACTTGCCTAAAGTCAACACAAACTAAGTGAAGGACCTAACTGCCATTAACTATAACATCAATCATTTTGAGTTATAAACAATGATAGAAAGACCATTTGTTTGGTTTTTTTCTAGCACATTTTTCATTGAAAAAAAAGAAAACACTGAAAAACATTGTATTGATGTATTTCAAATTATTTCAAATTATCTCAAGAAACAAAATAGAAAATAGAAACTACACAAAAAATGTTATAAAGAGGGCTCTGGGTTTCTTTTTTTTGGTGTATAATCTTAACAAGTAAAAACCCTCTCAACTCTCAGATTTAAAGTCTACTATCAAGCTTCTGATAAATCTACTGGAATATCAGCAATCAGCTTTATATTGCATGATCCATGATGTGATTGTTGATTTGGACTTTCCAAACATTTGTGCCAGTTGAGACTTCTGCATTCCTTAAAGCAGTAAGTGTGAAGGCAGTGAAAATGAATGGCTGAAAGTGTGGATTTTTAACATCCCAAAATGGCTGAGGGGTGAAGCATGAGCTGAACTGATGTCAAAGAAATTTTTTCACTCAAAATCTGATCTTGTGGAAGAGGTACAATAAATTATTTTGTTCTTGAAGGAAAGTTCTTTCTTGAAATCAGGTAAAACTCAGTGACAGAAACTAATGTTCTCATATATTTTGAAATATGAATTATTCCACTCTCTTTATTTATTGCCTGAGTTTCCTGTTCAATCATTCCATTTTTTCAAAAATTATTCAAACAAATCTGCCCCAGAAACTCTATCAGCAGTCCACCAATCAACAGCAAAAATATAAGCAAACTTGGAGTGCTTCTATGATAGGACTAGTTGTGTAATGGAGGAAAGGAGATTGGTGGAGAGTGCTGTGTTAGAAGATTGATTGATTTTCTTTGTCTTTGAAATCAAATTGTCCCCCATCCTACAATCATACAGTTGTGTAAAAGGATCAAAAAATGCAGACACAAAAAGCTCTTGAAGCCAATTTAACATTGTGATGTTTCTGCATACTGATCAGTTAAAGTTTCCATTTTATTGATTCTTTTATCGCACAAACATACAAATGTAATAAATATGATCTAATATAGTTATATAAAGAATTCCAGGTGGCTGTGGGCGGCAGCTGACTTGTGATTGGTGCAATGGGGTTTATATGAGGGATACTACTACAAATTAATTCAATAAAGCAATGAATTTGTCCAAAAAACAACAGTAATATGACCTATCCATATTTACCACCATATAGAATAAACACTACACTTCATGGTGGCAAACACGCCAGCTGTAACAAATAAGATGTGGTAAGAGGAGTTACACTGACTTTATTTCATGTCACGCAACGTTCATCACCCACATTTGATTTTACGCTATTGATTTTTTTCATGCTTGCATTACACACTGATTAAATTCCGGCTGTACTGTCGCTACACGCAAGTTTGTGTTTACCACTAAAATGATTTTTTGAAAAGTTGTCATTTTTTTCAACAAAAAATATTGCCAATGTCAAGTCACGTTGTTGTGACTGCGGATGTGTACCTGGCGCTCAGTTCATATGCGCTGGCCACCGGTTGGTTTAATACTATTTATTTGGTGCCTTTGTGTCTGCTGGCTCTGATCCCGACGATGGGCTGGATTGCTGGCGTTGCTGCAGTTTTAATTTGGTACAAACACTCATACATATCAACTCAGAAAAAGAAGAAGTTCTTGCAATGCTTATGGGCGATGTCGATGCTTCCTCGGACTCTGTTCTTGTTTCTCATTGTCTCTTTTGTCCACGCAAAGACAAGCGCCGTGATCGTGTGGTAATATTTCTGTCATCATCTCAACCAAAATCAATCGTGAATTGTTAATTCTGAATGATATTCTTCGTTAAAAACCTTATTTATTTTCCATTTTTATATATGCTATTTTCTGATTACAACTTTAAAAATCCAGGAAATATCTGGAGAGCAACTCAGTCAAGCAATCAGCCACGCTGAAAGCACAGGCACATCGGTGGTTGGCTGGGGTAATAACTCTTATTTTATTCTTTTTAAGTAATAATAATAATAATAATTTTAGCTCACTCCCACCCACACATAACCATTCTGCCATCCCATGTCGATCTTCGCTGCCAGCGTGACCAGCAAATGCTCAGTGATGCTTTCATAGGACTCATCATAAGTGTTTTCAATGATTTCAGGGGAATCCAAAGAACTCAATTTATTGCTTTTCGAACTGTTGCTGATGGCTCGGAGCTTACGTATTATCTCATTTTATTTCAATTTAATTTTATTAGATTTTTTTCTTTTTTTTTTTTTTTGCGCCATTATTTACCGCAAAAAAAGAAAAACGTTTCGAAGTAAATGTGTATAAAAGGCCAAGAGAAGGCAAAAAAAAAAAGGTTT